>CAXHWN010001377.1:61249-173749 GCA_964020975.1 Hermodice carunculata
TATTGTATATATTTTTGTACTGACGTATATTGTTGGCTAATTGATCACGTGTATATTGTTAATGTTCGGTTCTACACGTATACATTTTACGGTATTTGCATTTCTGTAATGGGGATTTAATCCTTACTAAAGAGCATCTAACTGGAGCAACGTAGTTTTAGCGCACGTATATATGATAAAGTCCTTATTACACAGCCCCAAATTAGTTATACCATGAAGCTATCATTTATATCCATGCTTAGACAAGAAAAAACTTTAATGTGTGTTCAGTAGTAAAGTACGTGAACAATAAGATCTATTTTGTTTACTGTGCTACAGCTTTGTACATACAATTAATTCAATCGAATGCAACAATGCAACATGGCAATAAAGCCAGTATTATGTACACTTTTGTCTTAATTGCTTTTCGAGCAGAATAGTATTTGTGAAAGAAACATTTTACATGGCCACCACTCAGCTCCCACAGCTCTAATTGGTGTTTGGCTGTGGCCAGCGGGAAACAAGAGTAGCCAGCACCACCGCCAGCCACCACTTTCTACTAATGTTTTTCGCCGGGTACCACCGGCTACCACTGTCTACCGACGAAATGAGGCATTTACTGACAAAATCAATTTACTAGTGGATAAAGCCAGGGTAGGATGTGGATTAAAACTAGAAAGATGTATGTTATCTAACGCCATATGGACACCATAAACACCTCCAACACCGTAGACCTAACTTGTGGCGCTATAGCTAACACCTAGTGAGTTCCATTTCAGTTGTTTTGAGATGATAGCAAAAAACGCAATCTGTCTGTTCGCAAGGGGGACTCTGTAGTAACTTTGCCTCTATTTCATATCTTTAAAGCCAGTTACTTTCGCTATCAAAGGCCTGTTGACAGCTATTTAGAAGTTAGCAACTATTTTTACAACAACGAAAAAGCACTTGCTACGCTTTTGTAAACACTTCTTATAAATTTTATTGATTGTATTCTCCGCTAAAACATAGTAACTGTTTCACTTTTTTAAAAATCATGTGCGCCATATTACAATACATTGTAAGCCATGTAAGCTTTTTTGCTAGGCATGAAAATAATATTTAAGATATATATTTCTGTTTTTGTCACATATAACCGCGCAGCTGCTGCGAACGTTCGCATAATATTCAATGACGCCCAAACTGACGATACTACAACGCAGAAGATTTTATAAAGAGTGCTCCATTAAGATACATGGTGAGAGACACCCAAAATTTATCACTGTATCTCACATCTGCAAGATCTACACTAATGCTGGACTCTAGAAGATTTTTTTTCCAGTATTGCTGTTTGTTTACTAGCATCAAAGAGGCAAGAAGGCTTGAAGAACTTTGAGCTCTTTCCTTTGTGCAGTCCAGGCACAGATGTCTTTTTGCTCAATGATCTTGGAGTTCTGTTCAACAACCGTTTTGCACATTTTGCTCTCAAGGACCACTCTGTTCACAATTTCGCCATCAGAATCAAGCGTGTAATATATATAATTGTGCATTCCTGCTGGAACTGCATACTTGGAATAATTTCCTGCAGCACAGCCATCTTCGCATTCCCTCTAGATGGTTGAAGATGATTGTCTGGCAAGGCGGAAAACCGTCACTCATCATGGTTACAGGCTTACATGATTTTCAGGAAGTGTCCACACACTCTTTAAATCTATATAACCTTAGCTAAAGCAGAATAATGCACAGATGAAACACAAAAATTGGAAGAGGAACACAGTCTTTTGGAATGTCATTGATGTCCATAAAAGTGGTTGAACTTCTTCCCGAAAAAATTTTCATTCTCACTCCTGAGTTTTTATCCCGGGTGTGGCAATGGGCAAACTTGCATCCCATTTTGGCTGTCGTACCTGGATTCAACAGTGATGTCACTAAATATTCCAGCGGTGGATATCCACTGTCTCCCAAGAAATGTCCATTCACATATCCAGTCTCAAACCTAGCATATATGTTGCCACTATAAAACATCCTCCTGCCATGTGTGTTGCCTGGCCAAGGCAAAACTAGATCATGAGTTAAAAGCTCTGCATCGCAAATTGCATGTACTTTTATAGTTAAGAAACCTTTTTCCCTTCCTGATCAACTCAACATGATTCCCCCTATGTGTACTTGCGATCAATATCCCTAATAAGACCCGGTAAACATATGATTGCAAAAAACAAAAACAAAACAAAAAAAACAAAAAAACAAAACAAAACAAAAACACACACACAACCCCCTCCCCCAACGAACTGTCCTACCATTTGGAATCTTTGGGAAGAAGATATACCTCTGTACAAGAAATCCAGTGCTCTACTGCAACTTTTCAGCACCCCGCTGACAGTGCCTATATATACTCCAAATAAAGCACCATATGCGCTCAAAAATCCACCATTTCCATAGAACTGTACAGATATCAAAAGCAAGACAGCTGATGAATAAAACATTTCTTATTTTCCACACGTTGGAGCTGTCTTCCTACCAATTGTAAAATGTACTTAACAGCTTGTTTTATACAGCGAAAATGGAAGAGAAATCTGTTATGATTGTATTTGTGAAAAGGATAACTTCGATCCTATAATATTCTTGTCTTCATAAAAAGACCTTTTTAACCTTTGCAAGCTCATCTATCCTGTCCAGATAGGCAGCCATTTAAATCACTTTTTATTTCTGTCACTAACTTCATTTTGAAATTGACAGTAAGAAGAACTCTATTACACAAAGTTGTCTTTTATAAAGAAACAAAAAAAAACCCATAAAACAAAACAAAACAAAAAAAAAAAAAAAAAAAAAAAAAAAAAAAAAAAACACACACAACCCCGCCAAAATATCCCCCCCCCCGAAATTGTATTATGTCTCCTTGCCACACCAAACCCGTAAACCATACTATCAAACCAAGCAGATTGCAGGTTTAGTGTTCACTAAGGTTTCAGCTCCAGGTTAACACACCAGCTCATGTGCACAAATGGAAAAAAAAATCAACCCCAGGTTATATCCAGAATTAATTTAACACCAAATTAACACTGACGTCTGCAACTGACCATAAGCGACCTACCATTCTTAGTACATGTGGATACGACCTGGTGCACTTGTATAAGGTTTTATGAATGGAGCTAAACAACAATGATTGAAAAATCAAAACACACAGAGTAAACTCATATGCCTGCCGTCCATATACTTTAGCTTGTTATCTTTTTTACTGTTTTTATGAAGTTTTGATACAAGTGTATATGAGATGTGTACGAGGCTCTTTGAGAAAAAGACAGCACAGGTCATTATTAACCCAGATGTGAAAAGGTTGGGATTTATCACTTTCACCAGCGTCTTTGACCTAGTTTCACTTCACTGCATGTATTTTAGGCCCTGCCAATCGAGGTGCCATTACAGAATACCCACAGAGAGATAGAGTGATTTTTTTAGTATGAAAAATAAATGAATATATCCATGTTACCTGAGAAGCTGACCCAGTGATCTAGTTTACACTATTATGGCTTAACATCTTTCTATATATGGTTTCGTAACTTAGCCAAAGAATAAAAACCTAAAGTTTAGACACGCTCATTGCATACACCTATCACCAAGCAGTAGATCAGTAGAAGACGCTTTGTCACATGAAATATTAATGGCTCTGACACGTTTATGTGGTACCGTTTTTTTATAGAATGTCAAAATTCAATAGTAGTGCACACGCATGCGCATCAGCACTGTCTTTATCCCTCTGCATGTAAAAGTGCAGTTATAATCTGTATTGTAAAATGAAAGGAATTATTAGGACTAAATGCATAGCAGCTATACTTTTCAGAGACGATTCGGAAGAAAATTTGCCTTGCATCTTTGGAGAAAAAACACACAGGAGGCCTAGATGTAGAGCCAGACATGCCGTAATTCCTCCGCAGGCCACTGCCTAGTGAAATTTTGAGCAGAACTAGCTTGAATGTTTTCCTCAAAACGAAAAAGGCGGAAAAATATCACAAGGAAATAATTATATAAACAATTGCAAATGTGTTTATATTATGATGAAATTCCATGTTGTTCTGTTCAGCTGTGTTAGAGGCGTAGTCGAAAATAGCTCCAACACGTCCAAACTCATTAAAAATTATGAGCAACGTCACACCACAGGACCCTATATACTATAACAAAACAATTGCCCAAGAAGTTACAAATGAAATAATGTTAAAATAACAAAGAATGTAGAAAAAAATCTTTGCAAAGTTAGGGACCACCAGGAAAACATCCATGTCCAAATTCGAAACATTCCCTGCAACGGATTTAAGAAAAATGTAGACAAATCGCTGGTGTGTAACTAATTGTATACATTCCATGGTTGTTTACCCAAGGTCCGTTTCCTAGCTTGAAGTGGATTTAGTTCATTGTTATGGGGGAATTACATATATGTGCATGTGGCACAGTATCCCCATAATTACAATGCTTACAGGTGCACATACCAATGAGACCATGTCATTAAAAAGTTATTTGAAATTTAGAAATTTCAATACAGCCACCTATAACATTGCTAGGCATCGAGTCAGCCTACTTTTCTTGTATATTCGGTGTAGGTCCAGCTCTTACTGAAGAAGTAACTTAAGCTCTAGCTCGAGGGGTGTCTAAATATTTGTGAGCAATTTGAAACCAAAATGGTAAATAAATAGTTACAGCACAAGAACTTGAGCCAACTAAGTAATGTGCAAAACAAGTACCTCCCCACAATTGTTTGGGATGAATCTGACTGTTACTTTTGGAAACAGGGTCAAAGGGATAAAATATCATTGCAATGCCCATAGAAATACATATTGAGCAATCGGAGTATGATACAATAAAAGATTCGATATAATATGATATAATTTAGTGTAATTTTTACAAATTCCTGACAGTTTCCACGTAATCTGATGCACAGCATGGCAGAAGTCAAATATAGGAAAATAAACAAAAATTGATACACACAAATCGCCAAAAATGAAACCAGTTCCAGCGCCACTTAATGGACTAATTACGATTTGGGGGTAAAGAGAAATTTCTGCCTGCATTTTCAAAGCATTTGGCGCAACGGTTGTGCAGAAAATGGTTTTAAAGGTTATTATATCCTGATAAGAGGGTATTGGCCAAACGTTCCCCCATATTAAATTAGTTTTCGTTTTATAGACACAAGACAGAAGCACATTGACATGCCTTCTGACTCAAATTTTGGCCATCAAACACTGTAACAGTCTTTCTGTATGTATAAAATGGTCATTTAGGAATATTTAGAACTTTCTCTTGTGTACCACGTTTTCCAATTGTATCAACCATAGCACTGTTGAATGAAATATTTAAAAAAAGAAGAAAAATGAGACTGAAATACAATATTGTAAAGCTGTGATCAGCCTCAAGCTATCATTGTGGCAATATATACTGTCAGGGATGTTTCGGTAAAGCTTAAAAATATCTGCAAAAGCACCTAGTACATTGCTTTGAAATTTGAAATTGAAACACTTCTGGGGACCCCTGAACCTTATGTTGTTTAATAAGTTGTGCTGCAATTTGAAAACCATATTTATTATATTTTCGTTTGTGTTCAGTATTTTCAATTTCTTCTCCACAGCTTTAACTCATTGTTTTGAAACTTGTTGGAAGTGTAGCTTGTAGGAGGTTTAAACAAATATATTCACCAAGCGATGATATTCTGGACTATGACTTATGACGAATTTGTCAATTCGGTATGGTGGCACAAAAGTGCCAACTAAAATATTTTCCTCTCTCCATAAAAATGCAAGGGCGAAAACAAGAAAATAAGAAAACAGAACAGCGAAAACAAGAAACACGAAGGCGAAAACACTAAAATATAAAACACGAAGGCGAAAATGCGAAAACACAACCGCGAAAACACGACAGAAAATATGTCGTGTTTTCGCACTCGCATTTTCGTGTTTTCCTGTTAGCGTTTTCTCGTTTTCTTGTTTTACTGTTTTCTTCCTTGGTCGAAAACAAGAAAACACGAAGGCGAAAACACTAAAATATAAAACACGAAGGCGAAAATGCGAAAACACGACAGAAATTATGTCGTGTTTTCGCACTCGCATTTTCGTGTTTTCGCATCAGCGTTTTCTTGTTTTCTTGTTTTCTTATTTTCGCAATATCGTGCTTTCGCTTGTTTCACTTCCGTTAAACACCTTCCCATATGTTAGCTAACAGAATTCATATGCTGAATACTTTAACTTTTATGGTTTATACTTATAATTTACAGATGAATTCAAAGGAAATGTGTGGACGCACCATGAAATTACCCCGCTTGATTGGTGCCCCTGTTGTAACGGGGTAGTTTTCCAAATTCATTGTTCTTGTTGTTATTATTATATCTCGTTGTTGTTGTGGGTGCTGTTGATGTTGTTGTTGTTGTTATCATTATTATCTTTATAACTATTATTATTATTACAATATCTTGCAGTGCCTAGCGGACGGTCATGATACCAAGATCGAGCGAACAGGTAAAACTGGTATTCGAAAGAACATTTTAATACATGTTGCATTAATGATAATATTTACGGTAAATATTAGACTTTGATCCTTGAACTAAACTCTGTACACAAGCCAACAAGCATATAAGTAAACAAACAAATAAACTTAAAGCCAGTCATGTCTGAGGAAATTGATGCTGATTCATGGAAATCCTGGTGACAAAATTATCAGCGCCAAGTACCAAGAGGACAAGTCTTTCACAAGTAGTGTTCATGTGGAAAAATAATCGTTCGGAGAAAAAAATGGGTCTTTAATACAGTGTTTTGACATAACAGTTATAATATCCCCCCCAACATGTCATGTCATACGAAAAAATTAAAACAAAACAAACAAAAAAACCAAAAAAAAAACAAAACCGAAACAAAACAAAAAAAAAAAACAAAAAAAAAACAAACAAACAAACAAACAACAACAACAACAACAACAACAACAACAACAAAAACAACAAAAACACCCCCCCCCAAAGGCATTCACTATTTGTTGCTGGAACAAGGTATGCATGATGCACCGAAACATGTCCACAAATTTCACTGGCTTAAGTCCCAGAACTCCGGTTCGGTGGTTGATCACTAAAAAAGGTTGCTATATAATAGTTTTCAATGTAATACATAATTGAGCTCTTTATGGCAATTTTTTTTTATTTTCTACACGATAAAAAGTCAACCAAGCATGTTTTGAGCTTCATTTCTGCATGTGATTAAAGTGCATGCTCTTATATGCATCTATCATCGGGCAAAATGTTAAATCAATTATTGGTATCACATCAACGAAGTTTGTAAAGCATTTACGATTTATATATGTTTAAGGAATTTAAGGAACGGAATTAAGCTTAATTTAGGTGGCTGTGCATGATAAAACTTGCTTCCATATCGGACATCGCTTTTTAAATTGTACTGATTAAGCATTTAACTTACCAACTGAGTATCTTTTATCTGATTTTGCTTTATCGGAATTTTTGGGGGGTTTAAACCCTAGCAGGAGACCACAATATTAAAAAATATGTCACTCCAAAGAATGCACATGGAGATCTACACGGAAACCCACCCACACTCAAATGCCAAACTACAGCTTACACCAAGTGTGCTGCCCAGAATCTTGTCAGAAAAAGTACAATACATCATAAAAAATTACGATATCACGTTTGTTTCAACAGGTAAATATAAATTTCTACCAGCTGTGACTCATGTCTTTTCTTTTTCGTAGTCTGTCTGCAAAGTGGCTCTGCACACTGCTTTTTGCTTGGTCGATCGGTCATGTATAATGTGTGTGTGTGTGAGCGATCTGTTGCTTTATCACTGCAACCCAGTCACGAAGTTTAAGTTTTGTGTCGCGATCAGTTTATTGCAGATCTTCATTTGTAAAGTGACACTGGTTACATATATCTACAGAATAAAATTATACACTAGGCCCAATTATATAAATGGCAAAACCCGGGAAAGCATGACAGTGTGTATGGTTCCTTTATCACGAGAAAGACCAAAATTTGCAGAAGAACCAGTGAAATAGGCTTGGCATATAATTAAAACTCCTGACAACCTTACATACCAGCACCCAAGCCAAAGCCACGAAGACTGAATTCTGCCTTAATTGCCCCATCCCTTTTCCAATTCCGTTTTGAGGGAATTGGAAACTTTCTTGTCTGCAAAACAGACTTACTTTGCGTTATTGTTAAATGACGATCGAAGTGCGTGTCGCACTGTCAGATCAATTATGTAAGCACACACAGTTCGCCTTGGCTGGCAAGAAACAATTACCCATGCGTCCAAACTGTAACCTCATCACCTCGGTCATGGTGTACTATTAACCTCTGTGTCTAATCTAGGAAACGGATAGACTTATTTATTCATATATGCACAGTATTATCACTGATACAGCGTTGAAACTAACGGAATTTCAACACATATAAGGCGTTCTGTGTGTGTGTGTTTTTTTTCTTCACTTTTTGAAATTCTAGTATATGCTGGGATTGATGTTTGTTTATCATTAACAGGACACTTGTCTCAGTCGTCACCTCGTCATGATCAGGATCTATGAAGACCGCCCATCTGGACCCCTCATCTGGTATAGTGTATGTAGCATGGAACGTGCATACAAAATGGCATCTCTCTTTCTCTCCGTCTGTTTTTGATATGGTTTATTTCTCTAAAGGAGGCAGGGGATAAAAAGAGGATTTAAAAAGAAGTCGGAGGCGAATTAAAGTGTGTGTGTCAACACACACTTTTTTGTTTTTCCTGAAATTCTTTCTTTCTTTCTTTCTTTCTTTCTTTCTTTCTTTCTTTCTTTCTTTCTTTCTTTTTTCTTTCCCAACAAATTTGTCCGACATTTTTCTCAAATACTATTATACATGGAAACTCCAAACTTGGCATGATTGTATCTCCATACAAGGAGTTTGACCGTTTTATACAAAGGAATGAAGATGTTTAAAACTATGCAAATTAGGGGCATTTGAAATTTTAAATCTTATATATCTTCAAAAGTATAATAGATAGAGATGTGATTGCAAATTCTACTAGGGGGTTATTGACCATTGCACATCTAATGAATATAAAACAAACGTTGTAGAAATTTAAATTATGCTGATTAACAGCATTTGAAATTTTAAAACTTGAATATCTTCAAAACTATTATAGATAGAGACGTCATTTGGGTTACTGATCATTTCGCATGTAATGAATCTAAAGCAAAAGTTGTAGCAATTCAAATTATGCTAATTAACAGTATTCAAATTTTTAATCTTGGATATCTTCAGAACTGTTATAGATAGAGATGTCATTCCAACTTCTACTAAGGGGTTGTTGACCATTGCGCATGTAATGAATCTAAAACAAAAGCTGTAGCAATTTAAATTATGCTAATGAGCAGTATTCGAAATTTTCAATCTTGAATTTCTTCTACACTATAATAGATAGAGATGTCATTCCAACTTCTACTCCTGTGTTATGAAATAGTTGTACATTACAATGCCAATATGCTTTGAAGACACACACACTGATTTGCTATGCAGCAAATCATCTTTCCTAGTTCAAATTCTTCTCTTTGTTTACATAGAAAGTAACAAACATGTCTGACAGTACGTGGAATAACATGAAAAAAATGGAAATATACATATTTTTAAACAAATAAAACAGGGCTGGGACTGCCATAAACATGTATATAGCTACCATGGTACTCTCTGTCTGTCTGCCTGTCTGTCTCTCTCTGTCCAGCTATTTTACAACTTATTTTCACAAAATAAAAAATGCCAAAAGCAAGACATACTGCCGTCAGCCTCGAGCAAAGCAGCAGTTAACTTGTCATTTTCAGAGAAAGATTTGAGAGGGATGGAGAGAATGGCATCAAACTCAAGGTCCAACTTGCCTGGAATGGCAATTATAAATTTTATAAGAATAAAGAGAAAAATCAAACCCTAGCGCCCTCTCCCCAAGTACTGTATGCTTGGTCGTCAACTTTTTTTTTCATGCACATTGCTATCCGCTTGCTTCATTTTCTGTTTTCGTCCCTGATCATGGTCTCTTCTTCTTCTTCTTCTTCTTCTTCTTCTTCTTCTTCTTCTTCTTCTTCTTCTTCTTCTTCTTCTTCTTCTTCTTCTTCTTCTTCTTCTTCTTCTTCTTCTTCTTCTTCTTCTTCTTCTTCTTCTTCTTCTTCTTCTTCTTCTTCTTCTTCTTCTTCTTCTTCTTCTTCTTCTTCTTCTTCTTCTTCTTCTTCTTCTTCTTCTTCTTCTTCTTCTTCTTCTTCTTTTGTTTGTTTGTTTTTGTTTTTTGCCGGTATGATCACAAGCATCATTAACAAAGATATGTTGCTCTTTTCGGGTAACGTGACTGATCCGCTTTCGAGTCCCCTTTGAAAGCTGTCGCCGTCGCGTGTGAAACCATAGTGACAGGCTTGCATTTATGGCTGCCCTTGATGTCGTTCGGGTAAATAGCTGCTTTTTAGGCCGATAAATACTATTGTATGTTGGAATCTATATATCATATTTGTCCATTGTTAGGCCTTCGAAAAATTGCAACCAAAAGTGACCACCGTTGGAGAGGGATATTGTCATTCCGGCCAACAATGTAAGTGATACGGGCCTCAAATTTTTCAACGCAAATTTCCAAGAAATGATTTTTTGTTTATCAATCAATTTTGTAGACAGCGTTGGTTAAAAGCTAATTGGTTGATCTGCTTTAAATAATGGTATTTTGGAAGATTAATATATTATCTAGGAACTTTTTTTTTTTTTTTTTTTTGTTTTTTTTGTTTTTTTGTTTTTTCGTATGACATGACATGTTGGGGGGGGGATATTATAACTTTTATGTCAAAACACTGTATTAAAGACCCATTTTTTCACCGAACGATTATTTTTCCACACGAACACTACCTGTGAAGGACTTGTCCTCTTGGTCCTTGGCGCTGATAATTTTGTCACCAGGATTTCCATGAATCAGCATCAATTTCCTCAGACACGACAGGCTTTAAGTTTATTTGTTTGTTTACTTATATGCTTGTTGGCTTGTGTGCAGAGTTTAGTTCAAGGATCAAAGTCGAATATTTACCGTAAATATTATCATTAATGCAACATGTATTAAAATGGGCTTTCGAATACCAGTTTTACCTGTTCTTACCGATCTTGCTATGATGACCGTCCGCTAAGCAGTTCAGTTTAGTACTAGCAAGATATAGTAATAATAATAATAGTTATAATGATAATAATAATAATAATAATAATAATAACAACAAGAACAATGAATTTGGAAAACTAACCTGGGGCACCAATAAAGCGGGGTTATTTCATGGTGCGTCCACACATTTCCTTTGAATTCATTTGTAAAATACAAGTATAAACCATAAAAGTTAAAGTATTCAGCATGTTAATTCCGTTAGCTAACATATGGGAAGGTGTTTAACGGAAGTGAAACAAGTAAAACAAGCGAAAGCACGATATTGCGAAAACAAAAAAACGCTAATGCGAAAACACGAAAATGCGAGTGGGAAAACACGACATAATTTCTGTCGTATTTTCGCAGTTGTGTTTTCGCATTTTCGCCTTCGTGTTTTATATTTTAGTGTTTTCGCCTTCGTGTTTTCTTGTTTTCGACCAAGGAAGAAAACAGTAAAACCAGAAAACGAGAAAACGCTAACAGGAAAACACGAAAATGCGAGTGCGAAAACACGACATATTTTCTGTCGTGTTTTCGCGGTTGTGTTTTCGCATTTTCGCCTTCGTGTTTTATATTTTAGTGTTTTCGCCTTCGTGTTTTCTTGTTTTCGCTGTTCTGTTTTCTTATTTTCTTGTTTTTGCCTTCGCATTTTTATGGAGAGAGAAAAATATTTTAGTTGGCACTTTTGTGCCACCATAATTCGGGTACCTTTATGTAAATGTGACCTTTGTATCGGTTATCATGTAGGTCCATGGGGATTGCAATACAATTTATTTGTTATTCAAAACTATCAGACAGATTCACGTCAAACTCCGCGGGGGACGTACATTGGATGGAGCTGTACAGAATTTTTTCACATAGTGATGCTCCAGAGATAATATTTTACCGTTTTTTCCAAATTAAAAAAAAAAATCCCTTTCTCCAAAAGAGCTCAGTCAATTGCTTTGAAGTGGCATACTGACACATCATGAGAGCCTCAAATCGTAATGTGTTCAACAGGTGACGGCGCGAATTAGTATTTTATTTATTATTTCACGAATTTGTGTATGTTTCGTTTTTTCCTGGTTTAACTCTTGTTCTTTAACCGTCACAAAGACAGTTCTAAAACTTCGTGGAAATGTTCCTTCTTGGGGGATAAACATACTTTCTCTCTCGGTAGCGAAACTCAGTTTTCCCGATTTTTAACGCATTTTTTCTTCAATTCAGCTGTCTGTCAGTTGATGCGTCTATTCGTATTGATTACAGTGCAAGTGAATGGAAATTGCAGTGAAAATTCGCATTTTTAATTGATCTTAAACATCTCTGATCCCATAGACCAGACTGGAACGTATTATAGTTTGTCAAGGTCAGCTCATTATGGGCTGTGTATTGAATGCTGGTGAAACGAGAGAGTAATCTATGTGTTTCTTTTATAAACCTCCGGTTTGATGATGATTGAATCGTGCACCAAATCACCAATGCATTTTTACAGCACCATATTTGTGTGTACATGCTTTGATCATGAAGCAACCTGGTCTTGAATCAACCACATTGAGCACCTATCGCCTGGCACAAAATAAGAAATGGGCGTATCCACCAGTGCGCATCCCCGTTCATTCTCAAGAATAGTGCATTTGGAGAAGATATGTGTAAATGCCCTCAGCATTAAAGGAATATCGGAACGTATAACATATCTTGACCATGTAACGGCCAGTGCTTGAACTGGCAGGCTTCCCATTCTTAATCCTTGGCAACCATCTCCCACACTGTGCAAAAGCATCAATCACTGCAAGTGCATATACACATATATCCTACACCCGTTTTTTTTTCTCATTTTCCAAACAGTACATTATTGTATTTGTGTCTTTTTGCCTAGAACCACTTCCTAGTAGTCAATATCCTATTCCGCAGTTCGAACTCTTTACTCTCCATAAGCTAACCTGTCCCTGTCTAACCTGTATACATATGGAATTACTATTGTCCATATTGCACACGTTCCTCTGTAAAATTTTGACATAGGCTGTATCAGCCCAAATAAATTAAAGGGTCTTCAGCGGGTAACTACTCAACATGTTTCGGAGCCTTTTACCCGTACATGTCTCTCTGAGTAGCGGCTCCTTGTCTAAGCTAAATATTCAGCAAAGACAACCCACATAATAAAGAATAAATAAGAACGTGGCAAATGATGAATTAGCTAAATACGTGAAGTTTTGCTTATAAATGCAGAGCTTCGTTATGAAAGAAGAACCCCTGTCAAACAAACCATAATTACTAAATTTGTATAGTACAGGTTCAGATAAGAACAATTTGACTTACCCCTGAACCAATATGTACCCTTTCTGGCTGGACAGTTTATCCTAGTTAAACCACCCGCCAGTGTATAACTGAAGTGGAAACAAGCTGGGGCCTTATATTCAGTCCCAGTGATAGTAAAATAAACAGTTGCAAGTAGACCACCTGTACAAACCAAGGGAAATCCCAACAAGGACTGTAACAATGGACATCCTGCACCAGAAATGTAAAACAAACTCTGTGATGACACCTACCCCCCAAACAATTAAGCTCTATTTAACTGCCAACTCTGAGTCAATGTATCAACTTAACGTGTCAGGTTTGTGACATTTAAGAAAATACTGTCAATTTTGAGTAAATGTGCATTTAGGCATGTCAGAAAAGAATGAAAGTCATTAGCATTTATGTCAAAAAACATGTTATCAAAACAATTTTTCTTAACAGGATTTTGCGTACAATTAGGCAAGCTTGTAACTGTCGTCAGTAGCTGCTTGCTACCTATAGCCCCTGGGGGTTTGACCTAACAGAAAACAAGCTAGCCTAAAATGTCTGAAAGGTGAACATTAAAACAGAATGATGCCAAAAGATAAAGTTAAGTATCAAAACCGACAAGTCTAAAAACTGTAAATTATTGTAGCCAAACTTTCTAATAATCTTTGGATATTAACTGCTGAATTATAGGGCAAGTCAGAAAAGAATGAAAGTCATTATTTGTACTTAAGTCAAGAGAATGCAACGAAAATGTAATATTTATTAAACAGATATCAAGCACAATTAGGTGAGCTTGTAACTGTCGTCAGTAGCTGCTTGCTACCTATAGCCCCTGGGGGTTTGACCTAACAGAAAACAAGCTAGCCTAAAATGTCTGAAAGGTGAACATTAAAACAGAAAGATGCCAAAAGATAAAATTAAGTATCAAAACCGACAAGTCTAAAAACTGTAAATTATTGTAGCCAAACTTTCTAATAATCTTAGGATATTAACAGCTAAATTATAGGGCAAGTCAGAAAGGAATGAAAGTCATTATTTGTACTTAAGTCAAGAGAATGCAACGAAAATGTAATATTTCTTAAACAGATATCAAGCACAATTAGGCGAGCTTGTAACTGTCGTCAGTAGCTGCTTGCTACCTATAGCCCCTGGGGGTTTGACCTAACAGAAAACAAGCTAGCCTAAAATGCCTGAATACTGAATATATGAAAAATCTTCACCGAAAGAATAGGAATATAGGTAAAATAACTTCGTTGATTTCAAGACAGATTTAGCGTGTAGAACATGTGCCTAAGGCTCATGTTATACCTTTTGTAAAGTAATAGTACTGCTGGAGAGAGCAACAGATTTCTTTTTGAAATGACATATGATCGTAGGGACGCTATGAAGCTGCAGATACATGTGTAGCTTGTTCTTGTGCTCAAGGACATGAGGTTCATATGAACCCAGTACCAGGACAATTCTATGACGCTATTCTCAGTGTTATAACATTATTCATTGTGTTATGACACTATTCAAAATGGTTATTTATATGTCGTTGACGTGCACACTATTTATGTCTGATTTGTTTGATGCAAATAGTTCCTTCCATTTAAAAAGCTCTGATGCGCTACGGCTGAGGGATTCCTTCTTGTCATTTTGTTTGTTATAGATTTTTTTTCCTGACTGGAAGAGAACCATGAGACAATGGTAAATAATTTCTAACAAAATAAGATACAGCAAACAACAAGCTGGGTTTGTTTTTCACTGCTGTTTGGGAATGTAGTGTTATTTTTCCGGCGTTAATATGGGCATGCATAGGTGATGACAACGACGATGATGATGATGATGACGACAATAAAGATGATGGTGGTGGTGATCATTGGGATTAAAGTGACTATGAGGATAATAATAGTAATAATAACATTATTATTATTATTATTATTATTATTATTATTATTATTATTATTATTATTATTATTATTATTATTATTATTATTATTATTATAGATGCAATGATAATAAACAGGAAGAAGGCTAATATTGTTAATAAATATAGTAATTTAGTCATGAATAGCCTATTCAGTCTAAGACTGTACTGTAGCCAGATGAATACAAATATCTTGAACTCAAGGTAGGCGGAAAGCTAATAAACCTAATGTTAACTATAGGTTAGCATGTGTTGGCAACCCTTGATACGCTCACTCTAAGTTGATGTATCAGTATCTTTTGAATATCTGACATTGCTCTCATTGTTGGGTTGAATTTGGCTATGTAGGTCATATATTTCGGAACTATTTTTATCAATGTGTAGTCTACCAGGCTGCAAAATGATTATTTGTAAAAATAATAGTATGTGTATTATGTTAGTTTTACATCCAACACTCTCCCCTTATAAAGCTCAGTAAACAGCTCAGGGACAGTTGAAGCACTTATTTGCATGTTCCAAGAAAAGACAGTTGTCCCATTCTGTTAAAATTATTGAGTATATATGCACGTCATTTCACGAGGTAAGTCTGAATTTGAACTTTGCCATTCTGTCAATATTTTTGTACATATAAAAGCTCACACATATTTTCACCCAGTCTTGGCATTATATCCAAAAGTACTTGTTCTCATTATCCACTTCAATTCCTGTGTTGGCACATGGCTAGGTTGTTGCAAAAATAGCAGGATTCGGTATATCTGAACACTTATTGATAGCAATTTCAACAGTGACGACAAGCCTCGAAAGCAAGCAACTTGGGCAAGGAGGGATAGTTAAAGGACGAGATTTAATGGGAGAGATACCTATATTTTCAGACAGAGTATTGTTCATATGTTTTTCCCTGCAAGGGATCATGCGTAATGAAAGACCTTATGGAGGAATTGCTCCTGGGACTTGACATTTACATTATATGGTAGGCCTGGAAGCCATAACCGTGGAAATGCTGGATGGTCGGGAGCAGGTCCTTAGTTGCCTCATGGCAGGTTAGGGGGATCGAGTGCAATTTTGGAATGTATTCAAGTTTTCTTCATTAAAAACCTAAATTGCGTCCAATGTCCAAACTTTCGCAATGAAAAAGCAATGTTAAGCAAATGCAGATTTTGACCACAAACCACTCTTTGAGACCACTAGGATATACTAACACAATGGTGCCAGGCAGCAGTCTCTTACTGAGATAGGCCCTTAATTTTAAACAAAACTTTTTGCATTCTGTCATGTTAAAACTAGACCTGCCTTTTTTGACCCTATGGACTTTTGCACATATGTTTTGGACTCCGTTGGGTACAGACGAACTATAATTTTATGTGATTCAACTATACATACCAAGGAACATTGCCTTTGGTTGGAATTGACTTGGATTTGTTTCATGAGGACTATGGTTTGGATATGGTAATGACACTGTCAAATTTGAACTAAAACTAAAACATAGCCTTTAAAATGGATGACACTGCATAAGCACAAAAATCAAACCTTTTTAAACCGACGACTGATGCAGCTATCTTAAAAGTCATTGCCCATTAGCAAATCTCAAAATAACCCTAACAAGTACGTGATTGTATCATAAGGGTCCTTATGGTCTTCAACTGACTACAGCTGCTTGAAAGCCACCTCAGCAGTCTCCACTTATACGACCTTCCAATGTGAAAAATCTTCAAAGTATTTTAGCAAAACCCCATTGTAGAAACACATTCGATTTAACTGGCCAACGAACAGAAATATTGCAGGTAAGTCATAAACGCCATATCTTGGCCTCCCTCTATCTGTTTCATCTAGCAACATGTATCATAGAGCTGTACAGATGTGCTGTGGAAATTTAATTCTGAGACTAAATTATCACGGGAATAGTTGATACACCCTTTATGATTTGCAGCATTTTTTCCCCTTTTATTGTTAATACCTTGCTCACAACGTTAAAGAAATTATAAAATATTTCCAGAAATGCATTTCATCTGTGACCTGTGGTGAGTACGTCAAGTCCATCCACATCTTCCAATATGTAGCTTCATACACATTGAAGGTACAGTTATACTCTGTCCCTTTGAAAATTGAGACAGTCATTAGCGTCCCGTATGAAATCAAAATAGACACTTAAGACACCTTTGAACACATTATGTGTTACCTTGTTACTGGACCCAGGTCATCGTATGAAATTTATATCGTATCCTGCGCTGAAATCGCAGACCCGTGAAATAAAGTCGTTGAAGCGGAACAAATCGACCCAATTAAAACATGGCGCCGCTGTGTCTTCCTTGCCGTCGGAACCAAAGGACCCGGACGACGGGATTTCCCCAAGGGATTGCTCATTGTCGTGAGTCTTCGGAGAGCCGCGATTTCAATTTTTAGACGTCATTGTATCGTGCCCGTCTCGGTAGCCCACCAAGGCTCGGGAGCATTCTGTGCAGTTTGCAGTTGTCAATTTTGCAAACAAGGTCTTCAGAAGACGATCCTGGGAACAAAACCAGTTCAGTCGATTTCGATATTACATCTTCACTCGCAAAATGGATAAAGAATCCATGGTTGGCAATGTTTACAATTTTTGTAAGCAGGAGACCAGCCGTTCCAATATCATGATCAGGCTGGAAAGGGTAATGGACAGGGTGCAAGCTATGTTGAAAATGAGCAGGTCAACTCTCAACAGGTAAGCAATGGGAGAGAGAGAGAGAGAGAGAGAGAGAGAGAGAGAGAGAGAGAGAGAGAGAGAGAGAGAGAGAGAGAGAGAGAGAGAGAGAGAGAGAGAGAAATTAACTTTGTATTTTATCTTTCAATATATTTCATATGAAACGAAACTTCACACTCCTAAGCAAGGAAAAAGGTTGAGTAAAGACACAGGGATGAGTAAAAGTGATAATTTTTCTGACATATTTCATTACATATAAAATGCAATCACATCAGGTTAAACAGTAAAAGCTTGTTAATTATTGAAGTCCAATTGTGTTTTCTTGAATTAATTGAGACAAAACAAAGAGTGGAATTCTTTAACATGTAGTGAAACACTTTTTATTGCAATAACTTATATGACATTCAGGCATTTACTTTATTCAAATTTGATAGTTTTACACAGGGATTCAAAGTTGGATTAACCCATGCCCCTTCCCCCAAAAACCAAAATGAAACAAAACGCAAATTATTCGTATTCGTTTATATTGTTTTACATTACTCTCCTGCACTCTGGCTCTTCATAGAGGAGTTATTTCTTATTGCGGGGGGGGGGTGTAGTTGTTGTTGTTGTTGTTGTTGTTGTTGTGGTCGTCGTGGGAGGTGGGGTTTTTCTCTTGTCCCCTCCCCCCTTTTATACTTTACGTTAATTTATATATACTTTTGGGGGAGGGGGGTAGAGACTCGGTAGAGACACATATATAACACCTGATCAACGTGTCGTATCAGGTACATGGAGCAGCAATAGACTTAATTCTTTCTCTAAACCAGTATGACGGACAGTGTACTTTGGGCGTAGAGCGCAATGGCTTAAAGGTGTCTTACCAGGTTCATGGAGCAGCTGGACTTGAAGATTTGTCCAAATCATATTGACAGACAGTGTGTGTGGAGGCACAATATGAAACTTCGTCATGTCTTGTCATGTGCAATTGAGAATATATCACATATATTCTGTAAAAATATATAAATATTTAATACTATATATATTTATAATTATATAATATCATTATTTTACTTCAGCGTAGGGCATTGTGTAACATCAAATGAAAATGTCGTATCAGGTGCATGGAGAGGCTAGAGATTTAAGGCTTTCTCCAAACCAGTATGACAAACAGTGTGCTTGTAGGCACAATATGAGAGTTCGTCATGTATTAAAAAAAACCCTCAAATTTACTTTACTGCGGTGGATTATGGTTGTTCTAATGTCGTTATGTTGAAAAGTCCAAGATAAATTCAATTTAATAGGATGGGACTGAGTGGTCCTTACCCGGGGGTCCTTACATTGCTATTCCCGATTCATATGCGTGCGTGTTTGTTTGTCTGTGTGCGTGTTAGTGTTTGTTTGTTTGTGTGTGTGTGTGTGTGTGTGTGTGTGTGTGTGTGTGCACGTGCGCGCAATTTATAATAATCTTTATTTAAAAAAACAGTATTACATTGCATGGTACATATGATGAACAGCTATAAAAGATTGTAGCTAAGTGTTAAAAGTCTAAAGAAACATAGAAATATCTATACATAGGCCTTAGCCTACATTACATGTTTGTACATTCAAGCATGAAGTTATTCCTGTACGGCACAAGCTTGACACTCAACATTCAGCAGCATAAAGTTTTCATTAATGGTTTTTATGACGTGTTTTGATACATGATGTCAATTTGAACCCGTCGTTTGAATTTTTTTTGGTAGTAAATACTGTAAAGTCATACTTTTGTAAATTATGGATTAGATTGTCTCGTGCCTCATTATATCCTGCACAATGTAACATACATGTATAGTGCAGTGCATCGTCGATTTGTGAGTTGGGGCAAAGACAACAGGATCGGTTGCCTGAAGGCGTGAGATTGTGACGCCCCGACTCCACACTCAGATCATGCGCACTAGTCCATTGACTTGGTAGGACTTTTCGTGTCCCGGTACCCGTCCCGGGTACGATTTCGTATTGTACCCGGGTGCAAGAGTGATATCGAAATCACAGCAACCTAACTCTACTTTATAGACGTTCTTTAATAATAGCTTTATTGGACTCCGGGTAAAAACAATCCATGTCGGATGACACATCTTAGCTTTCACTAAAATACTTTTACTTTGGTAATATGTTTTATGATATACGGATAAAAATATACGATGTTTTGACGTGGTTGACTAACATCCACTGCGAGGTATTGTCTGCCGTCGCTCATGCCATGACTATGTCAATGCTGCTTCTTCGTGGTCTTGAATTTCATCAACATATGGTCGGGCATGCAGGCACTTATTATTTGATTGGAAAAAGTAGATATTGCAATTATGAACATTGGTTGTTTGCAAGACGCACCAATGGATATATATATATATATATATATATATACATATATATATATATATATATATATATATATATATATATATATATATATATATATATATATATATATATATATATATATATATATATATATATATATATATATATATATAAAGAACTAATACAGCAGAATCCAAGCAAGTTTTACATCCTCTAATCAATTTTCCTTCACAATCAGACTGGCCAAGGGACAATCAACTTCATGTGCATGAAGCTCCAGTATGAAATTTTGATATTGAGTTAAAAAAAGAGGCATTGTTATCTTTTAAAAGTTGTCTGATTTATTTCGCTGTGCAATATGAAGTTCGTCAAATTTCCAAAGCTGGCAGGCTAGCCAAAATTTCCTTGTAGGCCTATGTTCATGGATAATGTATCAAGGAATTACATTTCAGTGCACGTTACAGCATCTTCTACATCTTGGATATGATGTATACGCTGTAGCACTATCATTGTTGGTATGGACAGCATGTGCCCATTTTATAGAGCCCAACCTGATACAAAAAGAAAAATAAAAGTTTTCAAACATTTCAAAGAGGAAAGAAGTTTTTCTCGGTCAGGTGAGTAAATGTCTTTTACTTTCAATGATACATCACACATTGTAGACACATAAGCAAAGTCTTATTATGATAGGCCTAAATGTAGCGCCGTCCAAGCGTACAAGCCTTCTGTCGCACCTGCTTCACGGAATTCCAGTAATTAGAGATTCCTTGGGGAAATCCCGTCATCCGGGTCCTTTGGTGACGACGGGAAGGAAAACACAGCGGCGCCATGTTTGAATTGGGTCGATTTGTTCCGCTTCAGCGACTTTATTTCACGGGTCTGCGATTTCAGCGCAGGATACGATATAAATTTCATACGATGACCTGGGTCCAGTAACAAGGTAACACATAATGTGTTCAAAGATGTCTTAAGTGTTTATTTTGATTCCATACGGGACGCTAATGACTGTCTCAATTTTCAATGGGACAGAGTTTAGTACCATTAGCTTTGAGAGTTCTCAACATGCAGAGTTTAGGATCCTATACCAAAGGTTAAACGCCACTGCTGAATACGTTAAGATCATCAAAACTTTTCATAATTAAATCATATGCCTGGTGCAAATTTGGTATGAATTTTATAGTTACATTTTCAATCATCAGAACAATAGGGACTTCATTGTGTTTTAATACCTTCGATGCTAGCTCCAATCAATACCACAATATTCCCCAGTATCATCCCACATACCGGAGACATCTGTCCGCATAATATTCCTGTAATGTTATACGAATATATGTGAAAAAGTTCAGAGCAATGACCGTCACGAGAAAGGCAAGATTTGCTCCTAAAATGCAATTGCGCTGTAAACCTGATAAAGTAGGTCAAAGCAACCTGTATAATGAACACTTAACTTCCACAAGTGATTCACTTTTGTTGTGCATTTGACAAAAGTATTCTTAGCACTTCTCAGGATAATGGGATTTATGAATTTCAACACATATTGCCTCCTTTATACCGTTCACTCGTAAGTGGCGCAACCAATATTGTGTTGTTTCCAGATATTTGCCTCATGAAAATCCCCATGAAACTTCACGAAAATTGATCAAATAATGAGGACTCAAGAGTGTTTAGAAGATTGACATATTTGGACCTGTAAACTTCACAATACTATATGTGGTGCGACAAATATTGATAGGAACTGAGATCAATGGCTGCCTTATATGATCTGAATGTTTTGTCGTGCTACCTAGGAAATTATGGACCGTATCACGTTCACAAAGGAAATATTTGCTAACAGACAGGTCATCACGAGAAACGCGAATAGCTTTGTGACGTTAGTTAAGCAGACGTGATCAACTTCTTGTTATATCAACTTGCCATTGCATTCCTTGTCTATCTATATTTATTTTTGCGTTAGTATATCTGTCAGCATATCCATTGTTCCTTGCAGTACCAGTTGCTAGTTGTCCTGCGTGATTGTTCCCTTAGTATTGACCAAAATGTCCTGACCATGAATGTGGATTCACCACTATTTACTAATTAGATGAACTAAACTTAGCTGAAAGTCATCTTGTTATAATTTTGAGAAAAACCATTTCGTTTGTGAGGCAGTTTAATTCACCATAATGAAAAGTAAACCTTGTATTATGGGAATTCTGAAACAATATGACTGGCTAAAATAATACAGTGTCAGCAATTTTATGTCGTACTTTGACATTAGGTAAGGTCCATCATTTTCACAAAGAGCACAGACAGTGTGCTTAAAGGATGGTACATGGTAGTGTGTGTGTATAACGATTTAATTACAAGCAATATCTGGATTTCTCACATTAATTCAGATTTGAAATATTTATGTTAACAGTCCAATGAACATTTCTGATACATTTGTACTTAAACCAAAAAGCACCACATAGTTCATCAGATTTTCAGAATCTATGATAAAACATTTAAGCTAAATGAAAATTTGGAACCTTCCGCATCATACATCTGTTCTCTTTCGGAACAAAACATCACATAATCGTTATTGAACTCAAGACAGAATCCAAAATCTCTGCGATAATTGAGTTAATACTGTCAATTTGTGGCCAAGAGAGCCTATGACTGACTTCTGGTCCTAGAGTTGATGTTTCAGAATGAGTCAGGTTTGTGATTAGTGAGAAAATAATGTCAATTTATGGTCAAGCTTTCCAGGATATCCTATGACAGACTCTTATCAGACTACACATATTGAAAGAAAGAAATAAGGGAGTGCAACGACTGCAATTCTTTTGGCTTACACACAAAATTTTAAAAGATATGACTAATTGGATAAGCAATTAAACCTTAATTGAAATTTTAATTCAATAAAAATAGGAACTGACACTAGTAATGCTGAATCTTTGATGCCAATATAATGATTCTACTTTACCAGTGTCATTTCCATGTTTTTCGTAAGTAAGAATTTTAATTATAATTTAATTGGTTGTGTGATTAATTATATCTTTTGACATTTTGAATGCAGGGGAAAATGATTGCCATTTCTGCATCCACCTCTTTCTTTTCCTTCAGGAAAATATAGATTTCATGGTGTTTCAATTTTATTTGAAGTGGACAAAACAAATGGAACTATGGATCACTTGATTAGTCTTGACTAGATCGCCACCTTAAGGCACCACCTGTTATTTGGGACCCGAATACCCAAGTGCAGGAAACCATCTTTGAAGTCATCTGAATTGTTACTTTCTAGAGGAATATCTTTTGTGTGAGTGTCTTAAGCAATTTTATTATCATTTAGCATATTTATGCAAACAATGTCATCATACTTTGAATTGTTGAAAATTTTGTTGCCTATGAAAAATCATTTTTATGAATTTTTCCATATACTTAAATTGAGGCCAAGTTAAATATAAATCAGCAAGTAGTAGAGAGCAATTGCTACCCATTTAGATGCCTATTAGTTGTAGAAAAACCAATCGTCCGCATTGTATGGACTTGCTAGTAAAACATAGAAATTTAGTTTGATTTATCATCAGTCAAGCTAGTTTTTGTAAACTAGTAATGAAACAGAATCATGATTAAAAAAAACTGTGCTCGTTCGAGAATCATTGAATACAATGTTTCTCAGATGTAATTTGGTGTCTGACCAGGAGTGAAACGTAGGAAACAATCACTTTAATGCGTAATTTTAAATCATTTGAAAGTCGGTAAATTCCCACATAATTTCTAGCCATTGCAATGGGCCAGTGGGTGGTTTTTATTTGTATATAGAAACTATGAATGACACACACAAAGTTTATGCAAACTTATGTGGCTGACCTATATGATAAGCGATTTTTCTTAAGTACAGTAGATATGTATGTGTGAACTCTTAAATTCACAGGCACATCTTATACACACCTTAGTAGCTAAGGTATGTGGTTAGCAATTCTTCCTACATAGTGTTGACAACAATATAAAATGCTGACACATATTTACGCAATTTTCAAGCTCTCACACTCTCAAAGTCTTTTTGAAATAACGCAAGTTAAGATAATAAATAAAATGCACTGTACGGGTACGCAGTTTGTTTGTGCATATATTTATATATTGTTATCATCAATTTCCTTTTCACACATTATCTAATAATACAGATATTATTAATCAAATTTACAAAGACAATTTCCTGACATCATGGCACTAATGATATTCGGAAAATGGTACACAACACACATTTTGAGTGAACTTGGTGTGCAAAATGTGAGCAATCCAGCACAGAAACAATTGAATAATAATGCATACTGTTTCAAGGTAAATACAACTTGTATGTACATGCAAATCTTACTGTTTCACTGCCACACAATGTTAGTAAAGGAGATTATGTGTTTAACTGATGCACAAACGCTTGCATACTTATGGGTTGAAAGCCATATAAAAAGGCTAAACAGCATTTTGATCAATACCCACAAAAAACATTGCAACACTGTTTCAAAATGTGCGCAACCATTTGGGCTCATAACTGTGGTATATGATAGCGGTCTGATTTTTCAGTGTTCTTCAGCTGGCATAGTCACCACCTTTAATATCAAAGTTAAAGTAAACGTGAATGTAATGCTTGAAATCAAAGAAGTAAGGATACTTCCAATACTTGATCCATATTCGTTCAGGAAACAAACGATCAAACGAGACATAGATAGCTGGAATTATCTCTATGTATATTTGGTAACAATTACAGATGCGTTGAATGGTAAAGGTTTGACATTGTTCAGGGACACGTATGCTGAGAATGTTTTTATTACATCAAATAGGAACAAGATATGTTTGATACTGCAGTACAAGATAAACAGAAATTGTACAGCTACATTCACGTTTCAGGCAATTGATAAGCCTAAGCAACAAGCACAAAGGGGGCATATCACTGAATTGGAGAACAAGATCCAAACTATCTTGGTAAGCACTCTTCAGTTATTGGTCGATGTATCCAATATAAATGCTGCACTAGGCCAAATTAAAGGACAAATTCAAAGACAAATTGAGGGCTGTACAAAGTTACACACCCGATCTTCAACTGCACAACGTCCTTTTGAATTTGTCAGTTTCATCACGAAAGTTTGTGGGACACTTGCTTTTCAATGGCAAAACCTCGTGGCAACAAAAATTTCAAGTTCAGTCTTGTGGAAAATACTTGCACCTGTATCAAAAAATATTCAGATTATGTCAAAATACATTGACATCTTCTACTCAGGAAAGGATTGTCCAATTGCGTATTTAGGAGTCAAAAGCTCGGAGACATATACAAAGTATATTTTGGGGAAATTCTGTGGCAACATGCTGAATGTAAATATCTTATCAGAATATCATCGATTAATAATTGTTTACCGGCAAAGCTTTTCACAATTCTCTGCTACACTTGACAGTTTTCATGATGCCTTTGCTATAATATATTATTTCCGATACAGTATGATCTCTGCGCATTCCGTAGTCTTCATACAAAGTTACATTCAGCAAGGTGTACTGTCCCATGGTAACAAAACGAGCAAGGTACCTAAGCCCATCACGTGTAATTTACACTTAAGAACAATGGAAGGAAGGTGCCTCGCAGTGAGCATCAAAGCTTCCTTGTGGACTAGCTATGACATACTTATCAAAGTATATATAAAGCATTCTGTTGCAACTTTAGTCAAGAAAAGCAAGTACGATGCGTCACAATTTAATTTATTCAGCAAACAATCAGTTTGTAAATCGCATATAACTCGAATTAATATTTGCTGTATGACAGTTCATGACAAAATTACTTTGAATGTATCAGTTAAAACTGTATCAGGTCTTGGCATTAAATATTACACTGTAAATATTCCCTTCAATTATAGTAATACTTTGAGGCATTTTTGTATCACCCACAGTGGAAATCAAGAACGTGTCAAAATTCTTCAGTTTTTGTCACAGCTACATTTGTTCTTAGAGCTGGCAATAAGTGACATTGTTTGGTCGGGGCCAATGTACGACTTGTGCTCTGAGGCAGGTATAGTTATATTTGATGGTCATACCCTTCAGGATGCAATCAAGATTGGACCATTTTGTAATTATCTACAATACTTCTCACACATTGAGAAAGAGTACATTCCAGTTACATCGAGGGGTAACAGTCTCATTTTGCTCTATTACTATTTTTCTGTATCTGGATATTTATCTTTTACAATTTCATACAGGATTTCCCGTTGTCAAGGAATATCTCAATTTATGTACACATCTATGAGCGAAACCTTGCTGAGATATTATAGTAACCATATAACCCCTGTATTAATTACTACGGACTTCACTGAAATGCATATCAGCAACTGCATTAGAGTTTCGCAGTATCCAGATGATGTAACAAAGAAGTGGGTTAACATGTTGACAATTCGAAAAAAAGATGGCAGAAACTTTCGTGTTGGTTTCAGTTCGAACTATCTCTCCGAGGATAAAGAAAAGCTGACCACGTGTATCACAAAATTTGAAATTGCCGAATTCTGTGATCCTACAATGAAAATGCAGCTTACTTTAAACAGAATGACAATCGCAATAAGTGTAAAAGGCTGCACTCTGCAGACCATGTTTTTCACTTTTTTGTTCGACCCACTTTCAAAATGTAATGTTCTTTATGCCGTAAGGTCGCTTGCCTTTTATTTCCCGGTGGATTTTGCACAATATTGTTTTGTAATGAAGACTTCCACGGTTGTGCAAGAAATAATAATTACATTACCACCTATTCGATCCACAGATATCGCTCCAAATGGTGATATTTTGCCCATTTTAATGGTATTTAGAGTAGTCAAGGAAAATAAACAATGTTCCTCTGTACTAGCCATGGACATATATGCATTTCCTGACAAATCGGTGCTAGTTTACACAAAAAGCTCCAGTAGCAAAATTTTTAGTTTTGTTGGTTCTTTAGTAGGGGGCACTTTGCGAGAGAAGAATAAAGCATTTTGTGGCTTTAATAAAAACTATCAAATTAAATGGACATATCCGTCTATCAAAGGACCAAATTTTTCGTGGAGTTTCGAAGCAAAACAATTTCCCAAGGACCTCAGGAGGTGCAGTACTACAATAGCCAAACGGTATTATCCTCACATGACTACAAAGTATCCGTCTAACTATACATCACATATACAGCTGGTACCTCAATATTTATTTCGTATATTTCGAACAGATTATAGCAAAAAGAAAATATGTAAATATAGCATTAGCATTAACCAACATAGCCCTCATACACGTGGCGCACAAGATCTATATCACCTACATTTCATAACCAAATGCTTAAATTTCACCTCCAAATGTTTTAACACATTGTTTGGATGCTATGTGTTGAGATTTGGCGCAAATAATTACAAATCAAACGGTCTAAGCTGGTTTGATGCATATAGGCGTTGTATGCTGCAAAATTTCTATTTGCTAGTCGTTCAATCGAGATTAGAGGTTCTTGTATTAAGATATTTGAGTCATTTCCGACACAGCTTTGTGAATATGAATAAAGCTTGGTCTGATCCGCTGGTAATATTCCAGTCGCGTTTTGTTTTTATTGGTTTACATCAGAACCAGGTGAGTACAGCCGACATCCTGCATATTTCATCAAGTGAATAGATGCTACGTCAATATAAAGTTGTTGAATACAATTGGTTGCATCATAGCTCATTGATCTGGAAATGCCAGTAGAATATATATATATATATATATATATATATATATATATATATATATATATATATATATATATATATATATATATATATATATACCATATTTGATATGCTGAGTGCTATTATCCAACAATCCAGTTAAACGCATTTCCAAATCAGTGGAATACAAATTCAGAATTTTAAAATTGTACAGTCGTTCCGACAACCAGCTTTATCTTAAAAGTATAACTGGGTATTTAAATTCCAGTTTCAGTTAGGGAACAATTGTAAAGCAAAAGTTCTTTTTTGCTCAAATATATTATTTCTTGTTTTCTTTTTAATTTTTGCTATATTTGTGGCATGGTAACACAAAGGAATTATCAGTAATGAATGAAAATTACCTGACATATATCAAAGATATTGGTTACTAGTAGCAGGGAGGAGACATCATGTAGTGCCGCTTGCATGTCAGAAGCATTATTCATATAAACCATATGCATGTCGATTTGGCCAAAGACAATGAATGTGCGTTAGATATTTTTCATATATTACTAGTTGTATGTGAATCAAAGGCGACTCCCCAAAATTGTACACCCAAACGTCTGAAGGGTTTTTTGTTTGTGTTTCTTTTACTATTACATGGCAATGGAGGAACGTTATCCAAGTAAACCCTATATATGTCGATTTGTCCAAAGACAAGTATCTAGGTTAAATATTTTTGCACATTCTTAGTTGTATTTGAATCAAAGGCAACTCACCAAAATTGTACACCCAAAGGTGTAAAAGGACTGGTAGTTGTGCTTGTTTTAATATTACATGGTAATGCAAGAACATAAGCCACGTTGTGTTAAGTTTACTGACTAACACCTGTTCATAGTGACCAGCCAATTTATTGATCAGGCGTTTTAGAACCAGCAATACGGTATAAAATTTCCATGCATAGGTGCCAAAAGTACTTAACAAACATAGGGATCCCATTATATTAAGCGATTTTAAAACCACCTATCTCAATATGGATCACCATCTATACAAGGTCAAAAGATTTATGCAGACACCAGATCATTAAACGGCCAAAAAGCCTAAAATGATCATTGTCCAAAGTCGGAGCAATATCATTCATCAACATTATACTAGACAAAATGGATATTCCTCAAAAGATTTCTGCTATTAAATAGTTATGCAAGGGCTATATTTGATGTTCTTATACTTAGTTGTATTTAATAATAATTATTTTGAACAGATGCTTCATTGATAATATGACACAAACCCTGAAATTTGAAACACAGTGGTCATAAAGTGCGGCACAGGACTTAAACTGGCAGCCTGGTAGTAAAAATTGCAAAAGCTGTATGACAAACCAGCATTCTCCCCCAAATACGTTTGATAATTTAACAATAATGAACACCAAAATTGACACATTTGTAGGACAAAAATATAGCAATAAGATGTAACACGGTACATGATTCACATCCATTAGATATATTTGATGCGTTGTGATTTAGGAGTCCGCACACGGAGATCACATATGCACGAAAGATGGGAAATGACACACTATCGTGCTAGATTTTCTTTTTGTATTTTGTTTGTTTGTTTGTTTGTTTTTGTGACGGACGCCAAAAGACCTGGCGATATTGCGAACACTTTCATTAGCTTCCAGTCTATCTATTGCTCTTCCTCTGTCCTGCTTTGTCAGCCCTGGCGTGCAAATCTTCTCGATGCGAATGTCGGCACAGGCCATGCTTTAGGGCAATCCCGGATTTATACCCAGAAATGACATTTTTTTGGACATGACACAGACATTTCTACCATAGGCAGGAAGAGAGAGGCAATTCATTGTCATAAACCCCCCCCCCCCAAAAAAAGCAAAAAAAGTAAAGCCATAACGTCACACAACACAATACACTACTTCCGTTATCTTTGTCTTTCAACTCAGGATTCCATCCATTACAAGTGCAGCCGAGCATGTGATCCAAGGAATGTAACACAAGTATTAAACTTAAGTTGTACGGTCACACAACTCAAATAGGAAAGGGCTGTTTCTTAAGTTTCCAGAAACCTCCACTACACGGCACGAGTCATCGCTTTCATCCGGGTACTCGCCTGCGGGTGAACATTGGTCTTGACGGATTTGCAAACACTGTAATAACATTGTACGTATCGGCAATCAAAGTGCCAAAAATGTTCCTTTTCACGTAATATCCGCTAATAAATTTTACACATACGAAAGATAAGATTGTATTATAGCAGAGCATGAATGCGTTTGTTGTGTTAATAAAGTGAAAAATCTATTTGAACTGCGGTGACCGGGAACCGCATTCTGATTGTTAGTTACACCATTCCTGCGTAGCGCCACTCGACTGTGTGAAGGGTCGAAAGAAATGCAATAAAAAAGAATATTCTTTGACAGTTATTAAGATAATGCAATGATCACATATAACAAATTATCGACATTGCACATAATATGGACTCAACAGCATGAGGATTACGAAGGACTCCTGTTGCAAGGATTTAATGTGACCCGGTTCATCGCGGGCGATAATGGAAGCTCGAGTAGGATAAAACAACATTGGTCATCGCATTTTAAGATAAAGGTGTCAATTGTATTTTATTTGCCGGGTGTGTTGTCATCGTGTCAAAAATAAAGACAACTAGACAACCTCATCAGAATATGTTATTGTAGATGAATTCCCAAGTTTTACAGTGTTACTGTATGTGTGTGTGTGGGCGGGGGGGGGGGAGGGGTCGGCAGATGGCGTTAAAAGTGAAATCAAAATTAAAATCAAATGTGATGAACTCCACAACAATGTGTATTGGGTTAATTCCTTGATTGCATTATTTTCTACAAAAAGTATTTATTGATGATAACATTATCATGATTATGAGTTACACTTGGTTATTTCATTCGCCAAGAAAAACGCTCAGTTTGCACAATGCGTTAACACATCATAGTATGCGACGCTACTCAGGTTGACCCGCTATTGAATACCCGGATGAAAGCTGTCCGCAGCGCCACATGGCGGTCAATGAGAAAACGCAGAGTTATTGCTCTACCATATTAGAGAGTGTCATTACCATATGCAAAACGTAGTCCAAATGAAACAAATCCAAATCAATTCCGACCAAAGGCAATATTCCTTGGTATGTTTAGTTCAATAATATATATTTATAGTTCCTCTGTATCCAAAATAGTCCCAAACGTACATCCAAAGGTCCATAGGGTCAAAAAAGCCACGTCCAGTTTCAAAATGACAAGATTGCAAAAAACAAAAATGTTTTAAAATATAGGCCTATTGCAGTCAATTGGCTTGAGCAGAGGCATCATCCAGGGGCAAATACGACCGTACGATTCATGAAAAGGTGCTGAAATCTTGAGCACAGTAGACACTTTGCAAGCACAGGTTGCAAATTTGTGGAAAATATCAATAAAATTCAGCATTAAAAAAACCACAAACACACACTAGTTGAAACCATAGTTTCAACAATGATCATCATCCATGCAAGTCAACAAAGTGACACTAACACTAACATCAATCCATCCAAAAAGTCCATAAGTCAAAACTGACCCTGAACAAGAATCCACACATGATTATACTAATTCAATACGTTTAAGATATGTAGCTGAAGGTATGATGTTGTTTTAAAAGGAGATAAACTAAGAGTGCTTTCGAAATAAAGTTTTCAAATTTGAAAGTAAAGTGGTCAAAAGTCAATACAGTGTCAGAATTTGCAAGTACACTGTTTCAAATATCAACAGCAGCAAAAAAGAAGTGACATCAGGTCTAGAAGTGCAAAACAGAATTCAAAAGTTGAAAGAACAGTAATCAAATTGCATTCCAACAGAACAACATTGTAAGCATAGCAGTCAAATTTCAACTGTGGTATTCTGAAGCATTTTTGAACGAAAAATAATGCATATCTAATTCATGGCTCTATAAAGTTCAAAAGGTAAAATATATAACAGTCTTACTTATTGTAAAAGTCTACCACATTTATCAGAAAAGAGATTATGAATAGAAAGAGAGATAGACCGAGAGAGAGAGAGAGAGAGAGAGAGAGAGAGAGAGAGAGGAAAGGAACGTCAGTCAGCTGATTTAGATGCTAATTATTTATACAAAGAGATAGAGAGAGCGTGAAAGAAAGTGAGAAGTCAAATATATGTAAATTTTTACCCATTCACTGAAAGTAATCATGTAACAGCTGCTCATCAAGCACTTGGAGCCAACTTGGCATGATTTTCACAATAACAAACTATACTCATCAGACATTTATAAACACAACATCAAGCGCACTACATTTGGAACACTTACTGTCTTGAAATATGTGCAGAAAATGCCTGACTGTTCAAAACGTCAGCAAAACACATGATAGTTCCATGAAAGGACAGGTGGACAACAGTTTTCAGTGACAGTGATGAGACCAAATCAAATACTAGCTCAACCTTGTCAGATCCAGTATCATTTTCGAAATAGTAAGACACGCTGGTGTTCATCGTGGAAAGGATCTATGACCAAGAATTATGAAATTTAAATGGAAGAGGGTATCGTCTACCTGACTTGCAACAGGTGACCAACATATTGGCAACAGGTTAAACCAGTTTTACAGGATCCCAATCCTCCCACTTTGGAGAACACCAATATTCATTTCAAGTAGGCCTCAAACATATTTGGCTTTTAATTTCAATGTACAGTTATAAAAAAATAATATATGACCATTGTTCTTAAACATCATCCAAACAATGACAGGACAATTAAGAATTTTATGTCATATTACCAAATTTACACTAGAATTGCGTCTTCACACATGATGCAACATCTTTGAATTTGATTTTAGCATAGAAAGGTATCAGTTACACTCCTAACCAGAGTTATGCAACAGCCCAAATAGACTAAAGGGGAGCCATAGGCACAACTCCTGCCCACAGAGTGAAATCAATCCATGAGTGGTCTAAAATTTCAGTATCAGAAGCATTTAGTTCCAAATTTTTATGTAAACACCGCGTGAACAAAACAACCAAATTTGATATTGACATAAAATTTTACGGTTAATCTTTCATTAGAAAATTATATGTTACATAAAAATAGAGACTAGCCAAAAGTCGCACACAATTTGGACCCATGAGAATTCTTATGACCTGCCAGACTCTATCACCGAAACGTATTAAATGTTATCTATCAAATATTCAAACGGTTTTATAAACTCCTCATAGTCAAATACATGTTGACCATTCTTAACAAATTCACCAAAGAAGGCATGTTTGTGACCAATTATAATTTTATGAAATATTTTTTCTCAAAAACTTGAAAAAAACCAATGCTTGAATGCTACGTTTCAAATCTGCATGAGGTATTGTAGTAACGAGAGCAGAAAAAATCCCAAGATGATATACGCCTACACGATGAAACATTGTTTGTTCTTAAGGTGCCAAGTAAAGTTATAGAATATCCGAAGCCTGTTAACTCCCGATGTTGATTCAATTCTCTTACAGAAATTGAACCAAAATTCCTGTACCTTTTCTACTCCTTTGGTTAGCAGAACTGACAATTCTGTTGTAGAACATAACTTAAATCCAGAAATAAAACGGAATTTATATGGGCTTCTATGTAATTTCGGAATTGCAAAAATCCTTGATAAGTTATGGAACTTTTCATTGAAAGTTAAGTTGAACTTTTTTTAATATTTAAAGTGACCCTCCAATAAATGTTCAAGATAATTGTCAACCTTTTCATAGGTAGAAGAGTTAACGGTAGAGTCAGATAACCCAACTTTTTTAACAATTACATCCAGAGAGAAATGTTTGCAAATTATAATAACATTATTGGCAGCCTTGTTAGCTGGAGAAAAAGCATATTTCTCATGTAAATCATGTAGATATTAAAACCAGGTTTATGAAGGACAGGATCAGGTGGGTTTTTTTTTTTTTTTTAATTTATCACCTTGGCTAGCCACTATACTACCAATCTCATTAATCCACTAAGATAAAACTGAAACATCACAGTTTTCTTTTTCGGCCCATGTCTTAACATAATTCTCTATAACATACAAACATCTAAGGACGACCCATAGGGGGTTCGCATCTTTCATCAGCCAACCAGTCTTCCTATTATGAACTTTTCACGGAACAACAAAAATACCTGACTTTCCAAAATCTGACGTAAAGATTTATTTTGCTTACATATACTTAAACAACGGTACTAGAAATAACCTGGCTCTGTGTATGTACTCTGAAAGACCAATCAAAATGTATTTATATTAGAGCTCTTCAAACCCCATGTGAAACAAATTTGTCACAAGATTAACGACCGGATTGGTTTTTTTTTTAATGATTCATAACCATACAAGTTATAGACTAGACAAACGAACAAAAACACTTCTTTTGGCTGTTGTCACTGTACCTAAACATCAAGAAAGTTATGTAAACTGGTGTTTTAATGAAATTTGATTGGTGTGTCTATTCAGAGGATCTATATGTGTGTGCGTGTGTCTCTGTGTGTATGTGTGTGTTGGGGTCGTGTTTTCCGTTTTTATTAAAAAAAAAAAACAAGAACATTGGGCTGAGCACTGCCGCACTGAAAGCCAAAAATTAGCCCCAAATAGCTTTCCACTTGTTATAACAAATTAAAGGAAGTAAGGGAGGTTTATCTCATTTTATACCTCATTCAGTTTCTGCTGACAAGACCTGGTAGTTTGACATATTTTAAGAAATTACTCAATTGATGTAAGGAAAAGAAAAGTTGCTTTTAACTAAATACTATGATGTGGTGGATAACTGTTCGAAAACTTGAGTAAAAGGAGCGGAAGTAAGAACCTTTAATGTGCAGAATCCAAACTGTATGGCATTGTCGGGATGTTTACAATAGAACTTATTAGAATATTCGATAAGGTGCACTTAACGATATCAGTTTAACTTGATTTTATTTATACCCGAAAGCAGTATGTACGAGATGAAAACAAATGTGACCAAAACGTAGAACCTTTGACAACAAAAATCATTACATTCAGATATATTAGTATCAAGGCAGGAAAAATCACAATATCAAAATTAAAACGTCAGTATGGCACTTTGACAATACATCTGGTATTTTAAAGGAGAATTTATAAGTACGAAATACACTTTGTTTCTGTTTTCGCTTTAAGCAATGAATAAAGGCACACTAATTTGGTATAACAATTTGAGTATTTTCAATATTTATGGAAGATATATCAACCAAATGGCTGCCATCAGGGAAAAAATACAGTTATTTACAACAGAATGAATTCGTCCAGAGGTCAAGGAAAATATATGCTAGAGTATAAAAGGAGAGCTTTCCTGCCCATGGGATTAATCTAATTTGTTGGAATACCAATGAGAATAAAGTTTTTATGAACAGGAAAACGAATTGTGATTATTCATGAAATATGCTTGACTGAAAGATAGCATGCATAAAGGTGCCAAACAAGACAAATTCAGTGTGCTCAGTAATGATTCAATATGCCGTTATACATGCCTACAAGTATATCTGTAAATGTGTTTATATATATATATATATATATATATATATATATATATATATATATATATATATATATATATATATATATATTTATATATATATATATAAAGATATGACCATAATGACTAAATGCTTCATTAGTTTATCAAGTGATAGTTTTCCCTTTTATGGGACAATTTGTCCATAAAAGGGAAAGGTCAAAACTTTTAATGTTTCTGGCATTTTGTAAAACTGCAAATTATGTTAAATGATTATTACTCCAAAAACAATTACTTGATATCCAATATTTTGGCACGTCGTATTGCAATACTTACACACGTCATCGCTGGCTGTGTTACATAATATTATAAGTTTGAAGATTAATGTAGCAATAGGATTAAACTAGTAATAGTCTTGCACTTTGTCAATTATTTCATTGAATTATTTGACATCCCCCCCCCCAAAAAAAAGGTCCGATGTTTTTGTATATCATATATGCGTGATTTGCTTGAAACAAAATCTGTAATGGCTATAATGTTGCAAAGATAGGCATTTTCTGTTTGTTCTGGAGTGGTACCAACACAGCCATCACGTATATAATTATAAGTCATGTTCACTCTGAGTCTTGCATCCGGGGATGCATTGGATTCCTTGTTTCTTTATTATGCTCCAAGAAGTGACATTTGAACTCCATGTGGTGATATAAGAGAGGATTTTTTTATGTTCTTGGGGAGTGGTTTTGGTACTGTAATAGCGGAATTCATCACTGCGTACCAGTGTGTGGCCACTGTATCTTCGATTGATTGTCTTCTCCATGTACATAGAATGTGCACGTGCCTAAACTTTTGCAATGACTGAATCTCTACAAGCCATTTGCATTTAAAGATGCAACAACCTATCTTACGATTGTATGTAATCTTATGTTTTCATAGGAAAATGCTCTTATGTGGATTACGGGAGATTCAATGATCATAACACAGGAATCGTATCCAGATGAAAATGAACTCAACCACTTATACTTTAAGGGTTTGACACTCGATAAACACAGGAGGCGCCCCGGCATGAAAGAAAATACTGTGAAATACGCAATGATACCCAAGTCAGATCAGGAATTGGGCACCTTCGACAACAACACATATACATGTATGGCCATTGTACTAGCTTCCATCCACAAAAACTCCAAGTGGATCAAAATTCCATGCAAGAAAGCATTTACACACACATCGTATGTATGTAAACAGAAGCAAAAGGTACCAGCTAGGATATTCAGGGATGCAATACCAAATTGTGGTGAACATTGGTTTTATTTCGAACAAAGGTGTATACGTATTTATGATTTGTCTAGCAGGAGACCCCAACATTTGTCAAAAGTATACAGCTTTTGTGAATATGTTGCCAGTCGTATGGCAGTGTTTCAAAAGACACGTCTATTTTATGTCGATAAATACTTTGCAGCAGGCAAAGAAATTTTTTTATCAGGTTACCGTAGCCCAAAAATGTATTCAGCAATATTGGAATACGAACATAAATGGGAGCAATTTCCTTTTGCAGCAATTTTTTTTAATCTAATGGCTCTCTGGCATTGGATTGATCAAAACATTACCACATTTTTCACATTATCAGACCAGTTGACGTCAGAAATTTCCTCAATAAATCCACAAAGTTTCCTCACAAGTTATAAAGATTTTTTATACTTTCGGTCTGGACTTACTTTACCACCAACAGAAGATTATCCATACGGCAAAGATTTACCTTCAGTCCCATTTTGTTTCTTGAATGTTAGAGTTAGTGCAGTCAATTACACAGACAATTCATTACATACAAGTGCAGTGCTGTGTGAGAGAGCTCCTTATTCATCAGAAATGTCTTGCCTGCCTGGACATTTCCAATGTAGGGATAAAACTTGTATATTGGAGCATAACGTATGTGATGGTGAGGGAGACTGTCGTGATGGAGCAGATGAAATGGTATGTGTGCCTGCTTGCTATCATGAAAGCCTTTCTCCCAGTAGTACCTACTGCTTCCTATGGTGTGCGGATCCATTCTGCAGATGTCACGCACAATATTTTCAGTGTCATGTGGGTGGCTGTATACATCTTTCAAAATGGTGTAACAATCATCCAGATTGTTCTGATAATTCAGATGAAGTAGGCTGCTTTGAATTTGTGTCCAAACATGAATTAACTGCGTCGCAGGCTGTAGTAAGTGTAGGGGTGGTCCACGTTCAACAGTTTTCTCTGGGTAGAGTACAGCCACGTAGATGTTCTCGTTCAAACTGGATACCCTGCTCGGATGAAATAGATGTTGCTTGCTTCCCAAGGTCAATGGTCTGTGTGTATGATTTGACAAGAAATAGGGAACAGCTGTGGTGTAAGGACGGTTATCACTTAGAGAAGTGTGCTCTGATCAAATGTCCCAGAATGATTAAGTGTCACCACTCTTATTGTCTCCCTCTCAGACGTGTATGTGACTCACACAAGGACTGCCCAATGGGCGAGGATGAGCATCTCTGCAAAGACTATAAGTGCAAATACAGGTTTGGTTTCTATTGTAAACTTGAAATCACTTGCTTGCATCCTAGTGAGATATGCAATCACAGGGTGGACTGTGTCAGCACAACCGATGATGAGGCGTTATGTAAGCTGATTGTTTGCCCAGCCAAATGTACGTGCATAGGATACACAATAAGTTGCAATGGTGTAAATTTTACTTCTCTTAAGTTGAGATCAAATATAAGCCACATGAGAGGAATTATCTTTAAACAATGTAGCATGCGAAGTTTAACGCCACTTGACAAGTTCGTCTTTAAAGTTTTATATCAACTAGATATATCTTCAAACATGTTAGTTTATCTTCATTCCAGATCTTTTATTCATCACAGGTCTGCACGACTCCTTAACATAAGTAACAATAGCTTGTTGCACATCAACAGCCATACATTTGAAGGTTTAAGAAATTTAATTGTACTAGACTTGAGAAAAAACCCAATCCGGGTAATCTCATCATGCACGTTTTATGGTCTGCACTCTCTACCTTGCCTCAACCTCTCCTCTCTTCGCCTAACAAACATACTAAATAATGCTTTCCTTGGCCTTAGACTTCTTATAGCCCTCGACTTATCCAACAACAATATCAGAACTTTGGGCACCACAATATTTGACGGACTGAGTAAACTTGCAGACTTGAATATTGTGGACAACAATATAAAGAGGATAGAAGGATCTGTTTCTCACTTTTTACCAAAGCTTAAGCTAATCAAAAGCAGTCACTCATACCTCTGTTGTTTTGCTCCAAACGTGAATTGTTATCCAGTCCCTGTAAATATACAACAGTGCTTTAATCTCATTCCAAGCAGTGCATTGCGGTTTTTGGCATTCTCCACTGTAATGTTAGCATTTCTGACGAACGTCTTCGCTTTGCTGTTCACTTTTGCAAAATCAAAAAGCTCAAATGATCTTTTAAGAAGCTGCCTGCTTTTGAGTGATGTATTAATCATCCTTTATTTGTGTGTGATTGCATTTGCCGATATCCACAGTAGATGTGTGTTCATGGAATTTCATTGGACATGGATATCTGGATTTTGGTGTATTTCCTCGGGTATCATTGCATTATTTTCTTATAATGCTTCAACATTCATAGTAGCAGTTATAACAATTGACTATGTAATAAATATTGTTTTTGTGCTAAAGTTATCTCATATCAGCATATCACAAAAGGGTGCTGTTTTGCTAATAGGTTTTTCTTTTACTTTTACGTTGGCCATAGGGATGGCAGTTCTGGAACGAGAAGAGGTTTATGATTTGTCACAGCTGTATACAGGATCGTGCCTGCCCATTTACTTTCATACTGGTACATTCATGGCTCTCAGACACATATATATTTGTGTAAACCTCATTGAGATGCTTATTATAACAGCAGGTCAAGTAGCCTGCATTATATGCATTCAACAGAGCAAGCAAAAATCAGAAAGCCAAAGGAAAAAGAACAGAGTTGTATTGCGAATGTTCACAGTAGTTCTTTTTAGTATAATTTATAACTGTACTGTTGGAGTTTCTGTACTGACTTTCAGAGATAATCGCATTCTAACACAGTTAAGTACCTGGTTTTCCATATTAATTTTCCCTCTTGGTTCAATATTTTATCCAGTATCATTTATTATTTGTACAGCACAGTTCACATCATGGATCAAACAACTGCCAAGTAGTTTAAGGGTTTGAAACAGACTGGGTACCACCCAGTAGATAATCCATATAAATTTTAAATCAATTATATTAAAACAAATTTCGGAAGACACAGTATTATGTTTCACCTTATACTGTACTTGGGGGATTTTATATTGCTATGCAACAGGTAATGGATAAATTGTTAAAAGCTCCCGTCCACTTCCGAAAATGAAAAAAAAGATATTTCAACCAGTGAGATATCCTGCAGTTCCGGTGGGCACCGCCATAGCTGATTCCGATCTTTCTTCATTTATGTTTTTTACTGTCATTGCAGCACACAGATTTAAAGTAAAACTATTGACGTGGTTTCCCTCTGCAGGTGAAAAAACGTGATAAATCCTTTTGGAATGTGAAAATTATGCCCCTGAAATACGCAAATTTCTAACAGTATAAATATGAATAGATTTAAGAAAAAAAAAGTAAAAGTATATGCTTGAAAACATGCAAAAATACATTAAGAGCTACGCCAATAGGTGTTGGCACTTGAACTTTTGATGCCGTTGCCAGTTTGGCTGAATCACCAAAGAATATTAGGCCAAATAGAGTCTTCCCTTACATAAACTACAAGCAGACCTTCATCTTCTTTTTCGTGTGCTTAACCATGTTGAAATCTTTCTATGTTTATCAAGGTGTCATAAACTCCTAAATACATGTAATAGTTTATTCAAAATGTGTTCTTTGTTTATTTAAGCAATAAATTACTTGCAAGTATATGAAGCAATTTGGGAATAAGAAACCCTGCTCGCACTTCATTGTATTCTTTTTGAACATATTTATAAAATGGCTCATGTAACTACCAGTCCATGATACCTATCATATATTCTCGGTTAGCAGACATCTCCATCAGACGTCATGCCGACGTGCGCCTCAGCCTTTATCTTTGATAGTTTTATTAAGAACAGACTGTAAGAGTAGCATGGTTGATGCTCCGGTGTGACTTTTATTTCGTCAACATTCATCGATATTTCACACTGCACATCCAGAATAAGCAGCATAATTGTGCAGAGGCCTAGTACATGTTCGAATATGACTTGAGTCAACATAATTATGTAAGCACAGCGTCATATTGCCGCCTTTCAGAAATCAAGCTGTCGATTTACCCAGATTTAAAGGTGTCAAGTATAAAAGGCGTTATGACTGAGACCTTTCAGCATAAATATGTATCAGTTCCTTATTGCAGTGACGAATTTAGCAATTAAGGAATGGTTACACAGTTGAGTACAGTTGACGCTAAATACATTCATTGGACAGTAAATATCTGCTGTAATATACCACTTGCTCCTGCTGCTCCAGTCTTTGCAGGATTGTAAAGTGGAAAAAAAATGTAGAAAACCAGGCATGCTTCGTGAAACCAAAGTAGGCAGACCGCCATTATTTAGAGATATGGTCTTATTTTTTTACAGTTGAAATCATTTATAGTTTCAAAGTCCTATGCAGCTGGACTTAATACAATACATACTTGTTTGCTCTTGCTCAAAGATGTCCTTCATATAGGGACTTACAGCAAACGGGTAAATGAAGACACGCCTATCCTAATATTATTACGTTATATTCGAGAGTGATTGCAGATAAAAGATTTCATAGCAAGGTGAAGGTCACAACTGACGAGTTTATGAAATTTTATGAGAAAGTGATTAAACCAGGAAGGATATCTTATGTACTGGATGATAGTGGGGTGAGCTTTAAATTGTTTTTATGTGGATGATATAAATTTGAATGTAGTAATTTTAATATTCGTTAGGTTGTTTTAATATGCTGTTGTTCCGTAAAAATGGAAAATCAATTTGTTGAACTCCGCTTTTCAATGAATTATGCATGGAAGACTATTCTTTTAGGTACCCAAACCAGAGCCAACCATTTTCGTCAGTGACATATTCCTTAACTTCGGACTGCAATAATGCCTTTGCATTCGAGGGGCAGTGTAAATAGAGTAGGAAATATATGGTGATCTAAGGTTGAGAGGACCGGTTTAAAACCACCAGTTGCCTGTTATGGGTGACTGCCTGTCTCAAGTCAGGAGTGAAATTTGTTTCTTGACATTGGTATTAGAAGAGAAATGTTGATGCTTTGGCAGGTCTGAAATCTCTACGCTGTCATTGTTGGGTTTGGAATTAATGAATATGGATCATGTTTTTCTGTAGTATTTGAATATTACTTCATTGGCTATGTTGTGCTGTGGGCTTTGTTCTCCGACTCATAGTTATAGTGGAGGTAGAGTTTGTTTATAATGTTCCAGATTCATAAATTTCATAAAAACGATGTAAGCCTACCTTACTCTTTTGCTGTAAACTCAGCTGACTGACAAGTCGGGAGAACTAAACGGGGATAGGCCTAATTGGCTTCTTTTTATTTTTGGCAGAAGTAATGAAATTTGTGTTTTGGGTGATTAGGCCTATAGATTTTGGAAAAGAACTAGTGACTGCAGTTAATGATGAATATTTCTAAGGTTGAGAGGACCGGTTTAAAACCACCAGTTGCCTGTTATGGGTGACTGCCTGTCTCAAGTCAGGAGTGAAATTTGTTTCTTGACATTGGTATAGGAAGAGAAATGTTGATGCTTCGGCAGGTCTGAAATCTCTTTGCTGTCATTGTTGGGTTTGGAATTAATGAATATGGATCATGTTTTTCTGTACCATTAAGTGTATTTTGACGGTACCTTACAACATAAGTGAGTGTAAAGAATAATTAAAAGTAATGGAAACTTATATATATATATGTATATATATGTATGTATATATATATATATATATATATATATATATATATATATATATATATATATATATATATATATATGTATATATATATATATATATATATATATATATATATATATATATATATATACGTGTGTGACGAGTCAGGATTGAATAGAGCTGTGCATCACGTCATACATTCCACATAGTTTGCATACAGCTTGAGCATGGGACAGATGATTGGGTTAAATAGTGTTCGTTAGGGGATTAAGTGGAGGAATGTATGAAGGAATGAACGAAAAATTAGATAAAAAATGAATACATAAAAGGATGAAACAACGAATTAACTTTACAATTTCAATACATTGCATTTTCTGTTGAGGTCTAACTGTTGCCACTTGTTAAAAAAATGCAACAGCACAAAATTGGACGTAACATTACACTGAACGTGCAAATACGTGTTACTTTACCTAACCAAGTACCCAGAAGACAAATGTTATCAAAAGATGAATAAATGAATCCAAAGTAAAAAAAATCAAGGGCAACCATAAGTCCAAATCAAGTACATAAAATTATTAAAAATAAAATTAATTTTCGGGATTCGTGATTAAGCCATTGCTCGTGAATCGTGAATATGCATTCATATTTATTGTGAATCCTGTGAACTGTGAAAACATTTTTTTTCCCTGTGAACTGTGATAAAGACCCCCCCCCCCCTTGCCCCCCTCGGGGAACAGCCTTCTTTTCTTTTAGGAAATATGGGAACAAGACAGCTCATTAGAAACCCCCATTTGTGCCCTGGAAATTATCTGATCAGTAGTCAGTCATGTTTCGATTTGTTCGAGCTGACTGAATGTACATTGAATTAATATATGTTAGAAAAAGAATCAAACTGATAACTGTTCGTGGGTTGAAATTATGAAGGGTAGCCAATGATAATGGTTGTCGAAAATCAACGTTTTCACGTAGAGTTATGGACATCAGGTTATGACCCACCTTCCCCTCTGTATCAATTTCGGACATAGAGGAAAATGTTACCAATTATGGATCATCCTGAAATGAATGAATGGATAAATGAATGATGAATGAATGAATGAATAAATGAATGAATGAATGAAATGAACAAACGATGGACGGAGCAAAGGAACGGACCACTATGCCTCCAAATGACCAATTTCTGTTCAGTTAAAAATACATCTTGCATTTTCTTCTGCAGTTAAAGATCAAGTTTCATACAACTTGGCAGATAGTGAGATATGCTATAGGTACATGATATTTGACCTTTATTTGACCTTTTAATGACTTTGAACACCAAAAATGTAGCTATTAACAGATTTGTATGTCCATTTTAACCTAGATATTGACATATATACACACAATGGCCGCTTTGTTTGAAAGTAACAAAGTCTGAGGATTATTAAAGATTTGGCATATAAGCAAACATTAACTGATTTTTAAAAATCCTGCGTAGAAAAGGTATTTTCCCAAATATCAAAAAAGTTTTGAATTTCTTCAATGAAATATATTTATCATCAGATGCAGCCAGAAGATTAGATGAGTTCTGAAAAAAAGGTTTAAGTAAATTTGTTGGACCTTATTGGAATAAGATCAATTCGCAATCAGTGCCTCGTTTTTGAGTTCTTAAACAAAGATGGTTGCAATGGGCTAAAATTTAAAATAGACATAATTTCTTTAAACCAAAATTTTTGGATGATTTTTTTTTACAAAATAAATAAATAAATACCCAAAATATACTAAAAGAGCGTATTTTTTTCACCTATTTAATATAGGGATGTATGCCTGTCATACAACATTTCTTTTTCATTTTTGGGGGGCCAATTTAAACATTATATCAAAATGTTCTATGCAAAATTTTATAAACCTTTTCTTCTTCGCTTCTGGCTTTTTCTTGTTATAAATGTGTCAAAAGGACCCCCCTCCAAAAACGTAACCCCCCATCCAGATCACTAAAGTGACTGTCAAGGACCTGTCAAGCAATTCACCAAAATTTGGTTATTCTAATGCCCACGTTTGGCTTCATTGGCCTCACTGTGAACAAAGAACCGGCCAAACAACAAAAAGAATAATAATAAAAAAAAAAAAAATTAAAAGAAGAAAAAAACAAACAAATAAACAAACAAACAAACACGCAAACAAATGAATCAGGCATTGGTCGGAAACACACCTTGAACTATGATGTTGATGGACATTGACATAAAATATTCTTAACGTGCATTAATAGTCACTTCTCTCGCACTTGTAGAGGGCGACTTTCCACTGTTCCGCATTTTGTTGCAATTTTTGCAGGTATATGGTTTGGGACCTTATCATAGGAAGAAAAGGAACAGTTTGTATGTTTATCTGTCATATCTACACCAGAAAACTAGCTCTTTTGTAAAATGGTTTTGATATTTCTGTGATTTAAAGTATGGAAAATAAACGGAGTTGGCCACACTAATGTGTTTCACATCTGTCAATCACCGTTATTTTATCACATAAAAATAGATGGTAAGGTACTTCTGTTACTCACCTTTTCTTGTACACTACAGGTTGTCAATATGTATTATGGGACTTCCCAAATACATTTGTGTTCTTGTACACAAGCACGGCTCATGAAACTTGTAAGCATTTATGTCAAAGACACATATTTTTGTACAATTATTATAATTATTTGATGACTGGGTATATTTACCTCCATGGAATAGAATGAATCGTACCTTGTTCATTTTGGCTGAATACTGCGCAGGTGGACGTGTTGGTCGTCTTAAAACACAACAAAATTAATTCCAAAGACATATGTGACGCTTTTATTTAGTGTACATCCGAAACAAAAACATGTGCCCATGAGAAAAAAACTCGTATTTTTATCCCATTTTGTTACAACGGATTGACACTTCAACTTACCGAGCCAAGGTCTGTCTCGTTCAAGCTCTTGCCTTAGGTGGTAGTATGTGGTCTACCATTAAAAATGATCTGTCATGCCATTTTGGCAGGTGATGTCATGGGATTGACTGATAAAGACTATGTACTGTTCATGCAAAATGGCGCTATGTGATGTTTCTTCTTAATGACTGCTTCAAAATTAAAGGGATGAAGGTGATTTGAATACGAAAATGGCCCTGTATCAAAGAACCAAAACCTCGAATAATTATCCCTGCCACAAAATTTACACACACACACACACACACACACACACACACACACACACACACACACACACACACACACACACACACACACACACAGATATATATATATATATATATATATATATATATATATATATATATATATATATATATATACATACATATATATACATATATATATCTTATTAAATGTATCATTACGGTAAGTGCTGTCTTATTTATGAAAACTTCGTTGACAATAGCTGCTTAAATTTTTGTTTGAAATAAAACACAACAAGAATGATGACTTAGAGGTATTTCCATTCAACATTGAAACAATCCAGATGATAATTGTTATGGTCATTATTATAGTGGATCAAATATGTTGGCTACCTCCACACAAAAGGGTTCCAAATTCTGTTAATAAATGCAGTGGGGGCCTAGGGAGTAAATACATATAAAAAATAGAACTGGCAGTTGGAAATGAGCAGCTAATGGAGAGAACTATCATTTAATTTAAAAAAGTCCAGTTGCAGTTTGGCTTATATGGTAGGTGAGAAAGGCCGTTATGCTATAAATTATACAGCTAATGAATTTGTCGCAAAAACACAATCCACTCTGTGACCGAGCAAATCATGCCTAAATTGTGGTTCATACTTCGGAATATGATCTCTCTTATTTGCACAGAAATTTACCCTTTAGTTCGCCTATCGGTAGTATATTTAAGAATACAAATGTTCCCAACATATGGGGTCATATAAAGCCAAAGGAGACCTGGTCAATTTCATCTTCATTTTCAGTGAAAATGTAGATGAAGATGGCCAAGAATTTATCATAAAGTCAATGGTTTTTATCTTGTATTTTCAAAGGGACAATATTGCAGAGATGAAGTCTGGTGTTAGACTGTAACTGTGAACCCAACTGGACAATGAAAAATGTTATTGGTGAAACTGCGATGGGTGAGTTATGTATATATATATATATATATATATATATATATATATATATATGTATATATATATATATATATATATATATATATATATATATATATATATGTGTGTGTGTGTGTGTGTGTGTGTGTGTGTGTGTGTGTGTGTGTGTGTAAGGATTCTTCATAGGAAAAATGAATGATTGCTTCGCTGTTTCTTTTAATATTGACTGATAGATCGATCTATGTATTGTAATTTGGGAATTACTTGAATTCTTGTGGGTGGAATTATGGTCAAATATGGCATTGTATTGTTATATAAACTGACTTTGTTTCTTTTTTTCAAATTCTCTGAAACTGACCAGCTGTTCCAAGGCTTCAGTAGTAGTAAAAGTAATAAAACTGCAAGGGGATATTTCACCTTATGCGATTCACCAATTTGGAAGCTTATCAGCGTGTCCAGTGGTTGTTGTCCTTTCTTAGGTTACTGCTGGTAGTCAGCAAGGAAATCACGGTTATATCCCATTTTAAGATACATATTAAATATGATAAGGAAGATGGTGGTCATGGCGGATTACACAGAGCTAAGCCTGGTTAGGAAGCATTGCAATATACATGTTTTGTGAGCCATCAGTCGTGAAATTATTGGAAAAATTGCATTTACTCCTGCATTGCTAAATTCGACAAAAAGTAATGCGCACTGACTTGACATGACGAAGCAAGGTTCTATTCGGATGACAAGCACGTTCTTCAGGCGGCAGCATGATCAAAGACCATACGAATGCTGCAGGTTAACACCTTCCCATGGTGCATTTGCTGAAAGTGCACAGGGTCAAGCGGGTAAATATTTAAATTATCTTGTGTTTCTTTGCCCGATTAAGAGCACGGGCATTTGACACACAAGGAGACTTAGTGCGTGGTCAGTAAAGCCGTAAGGCAAAAACCCTCACTAAGTGAGGCACTTCGATTTTATTTTGAATTAGAACAGATAAAAAAATGTTCTCCAGGATGAAGCTAGACAAGTGGGCATGCTGACTCTTTTCTCTTGGCTATACTTTGGTTTCTGACGAACTGTTTTGTATTTCTGTGTAACACATGTGTTAAGGTTCTTTTAAGAGACTGAAAAATTAATATTGGAATGCTTAGTCAGGTAGCTTAAACCTAATACCCACAAAACAAAGAATAACATGTATTCTGCTTTCAATAGTCAAGCCAGTTAAACTGTTTTTAAAAAAAAATCTCTGTGTATCAGTGCTTGTACGTCTCATGAGTATAGACGAAAACCCAGACAAAGCAAAAACTTGTCTAGCCTCTATAGAATACTCATTACTACGGGTATTGGTTTGGTATTAAGCAACAGGTCAGCTGAAGTTCGATGACGGATGCACATTCTTTCACCCACTTTTGCAAAAGCATGGACAATGTCTATAGGCATTTTTCGTATTCAGTTGTGAGACCGCCAAAGCACATCTGGTGCAAGTGGCTTAAACTCAACTGTGTAAGGTGAATTTCTTTAAGATGCGTTAAGACAAAAATGCCTGTGGCAGGATATATACAAAGGGGTTACAATGTAAAGCCAACTAGCGAAGATAGAACAAATTTGAAAATGATAAACCTTCTTTAAGCTTCATCTGTTTTACTGATGTCTTGAAACACGAGAAGTTAAAAGCAAATTATTTTAACGATGCACTACACAATGCTAAAATATTGTGTCAGCTAATAACCAGCTCATGCATGTAGGTAAAATCCTTATAACTTTCATTCCATGAATTCGTGAAGCTGTTTCTTATTAGGCCTGATCGTGCCCTCTCTGGTAGTGAGTGCATAAATATGCCATTGGTCTGTTTACAAGGAATAGAAATCCTCTCTGCTGACAGTAAATGACACAATGTATTTTGTCGCGTGACGTTTCATTATTTTTCAGTCTTGGGTAAAGAATTTCAGTGTCACATACCTCTTCATGATGCACATAAAGTTCAAATTTGCAACACAAGTAGTGGGGACATGTATTATTATGGCAGATATTTTTATGTTCATCTTCACCGCATTTGCAGTCCAACACTCAATAACACAACAGCTTGGTAGGTATGCAATATGGATAAGTAAAATTTAAACTGGCAAGAACATTCATAACAACATTCTTAGAGATGCTTGCCAGTGGTACAATATTTTAAATTGCCGATATCATTCTTTTCATGTACACAAATATACAATCCCAAAACACACTCTTCCTATAATTGATCACCACGTGGAATCCAGTTTGGATCCTGCAGAAAGCTAGACTTCTCAGCACATCAAAGGGTTTTAAGTCAGCTCTTTGTAGATGATGATTTGTGCAATAATGACACTCCCTGAAATGGATATTCGTTGAAACGTATATTGTGTGGTTCCTGACACCCGAACACATCACTTTTGTCATAGCAGTCAATTTGCACCACCCCCGAGCTCCCGAGTGCGTTATACATCAACCAGACTGGCATAAGAAATAAACAGGTGAACACCAACAATTATTGTGGTGATAGGCAAGAAGACAAGTGCGAACGGCTGGTTGCCGTTCTATGACATGGGTACAAATCGGTCCACATGGTATATATCAGTACTTTCTTTGCAGTCAAGCCTGCCATCACAGACATTATGCTCCAGAATACACTCCGTATTGTCACATGGCACTGTAAAATCGTACATGCTGTCACCCTTACTGGCTGTAAATCACACATTACTCCGCAGTGTGATTTTTGGAGTTGGTGTATATTTTCTTCATATATTGAAATAAACGGCCAAAGTGAACAATTGACTGTTCAGAAAACTTTAGTTATTTGTACAGTTTTCATCTGTTGCAAAGTTCCTGCAGCAATGTATTTAGTAAACTATATTCAACGAAATCACTCGCTTTTAAGTGAACGTAAAAACTGGTATATTTTCCTGGACAACTTTTGATGTCCTATTTGCGTTGAGGGAGTTCTGTCTGGCTGGCATATTTTCAGTGCTTCTTTGTACTCTGTGCATATACCTGTCATCAGTTGGTTATTTTCGTTGAACATTAATGCAACTTGTATTTCTAGTTTAAGCCTCTTGGCCTTATTCGATGCAATAAATGTTTTCAAATTTGCAATATTTATCACTTCATCATATTCTATAAATGGGAAGACGTATTTAGGTCCAGATATTAACCAACACTTACGACATGAACATATACATTATCAAATATACCTACTGTTGTGCCGTTTTCAGTTTTTCTGTTTTAATGGTCAGTTCATAAATAAAGAAAACTATTTCGATTTTCTGGAAAGATGGTCAGTTATTCATTAAGCGTCATGCCATGGTCCTAGATATACCACACCAAAACTTCTGTTTGATTTCAAAAATTGTGTTTGATGAGTTTTTCAATGCTTTACCAACAAAAGTTACATAAAATTTGTCATTGGTGTCACCGTTAACTATGAGTTTAAACTGTCTCAGGTTTGGCAATTCAAGATGGTTCAAGTTTGTGAACACCACAGGTTTGTTATTCAACCAATGAAATTGCCATGCTTACTTTCGAGAAAAAATAATTTCTCTTCTAAATGGCGGGACTCTTACTGTTACGTAATCTATTCGTAACGTTGCTGCTTTTTGTGCATAAATATCCTGAGTGCTGGGAACATGCTAGGTTTTCAGTGTTTTCCACACATTATAAGCTCAAAGGTTCCTCATCTTTAATATTTTCTTTACAGCCTTTCACTTGTCTACCACCTTTGCCTTTGTTAACAAAAAAGCAAGTTATTTTGGAAACATCTAATATTTGATCATTATATGTCCTTGAACATAAAATTTTGTAGTACTGGCAAGTTTACCACCATTCTGCTCCCCAAAACTGGGGGAAACCCCTGTTATTACCAAAATATTTAATCATCACGAATACATCTTTGCTTTGCTATATAAGTGATATTAAGCATTTCAGATTTTTCATCTCTTTTTGTAAAGGATGTTTAAGTGTTCAACTTTAACAGCGTGAAAATGTTTCGATTAGTGAATGGCAAAATTTGGCAAAAAGACCTTAACACAGGGACCAATGCTCATAATGTACTTATTTCGGTCGGTAAAAACGTTAACTTATCTAGGGGAACGATGTTCACGTCCCATTTCGGGGGGGGGGGGTAGAAGTAGCTTGAAAGTTATATTTCTATGTTTTATGGCAATAATGTCAGGGCTTTTAAGATTCTCATCGTTTTACTTTGAGACGATAATTAGGAAATGTCATTCTACATTTGAAATTCTTTCAATGCAAGCGTTAAGTGAAGGGTCCGACATTTGCTCAACATAGTTCATGGTGACACCAAAATCTAATCAGTGTCTTGCTAGGTAAGGTAAGCATATTGCCAAGTTTGAACAAATTACATGGCATTCTATAGATATCGCCGTAACAAAAAATTTGCACATCGGGACAAACATCTGGACGGACGGACAGACAGACAACCAGAATTCGTTTTTGGTCTGCCATAAGAGCAGACCCTTAAAAATCATAAAAAACAAGATATGTTTGTAAAACATAGATGCCCCCCGCCCTCATTACCCTTGCCCTCGCTACCCTATTGATAGTGGTAGATGGGGCACTCGTGACCTTACAAAATTAGTAAAGCTTGATCATACATAAATGTCACATATCTTTAAACTTTAATCTTCGACTAGCCCCGAATAAGGACTATAATCTTGTACAATAGAAAAGTCCTAGCTTAAAAACCTCTTCAGTTATCATGGGGAAACCAAAGTTAAATCAGGTGAATTTGTGACCTTGGAATTTAGATCAAGGTCACCAAACTTTACCTTTCCTACTAGCCCTTAACAAGGACTACATAGCGGTGCCGCATCCAAGTCCTTGCTCAAATACTTCTTCAGTTATTGTTCAAAAACCACAGAAAGTCTACTGTCTGTGTGTGACCCTCAAAACTGGGTCAAGGTCACCTATGTACAAACTCAAACTAGCCCTTATAGGCAACCATAAAGCTGTGCAATATAAAAGTGCTACCTCTAAAAATGCAAGTTATCATGCAGAAACAGTATTCAACCAAGTGGCTCTGTGACCTTTGAAATAAAGTCAAGGTCACCCATCTTCAAACCTGACCTAGCCCCGAATACATACAATTATCCAGTGCAATATAAAAGTCCTAGCTTAAAAATCTCTTCAGTTGTTGTGCGGAAACCAAAGTTAACTCAGGTACCACTGTGACCTTGGAAATTAAATCAAGGTTATCCATCTTCAAAACGTTGCCTAGCTTTTGACTAGAATGATACACTTGTACAGTATCAAAGTCCTAGCTCAAAAACTTCTTGAGTTATTGTGCGGAAACCACAGTCTAACTACAATCTCTCTGTGACCCTGAAAACTGGGTCAAGGTCACCCATCTTCAAAGTCAACCTAGCCCTTACAGAGAACCGTAAATCTGTGCAATACAAAAGTCCTAGCTCCAAGGTAAAAGTTATCATGCAGAAAGCATGAAACCATATTCAGTAAAGTAGCTCTGTGACCCTTAAAATGATGTCAATGTCATCCACCTTCAAAATTGTCCTAGCCCCAAATCTGGACTATTATCCTGTGCAATATAAAAGTCCAAGCTTAAAAACCTCTTCAGTTAATGTGCGGAAACCAAAGTTAATTCAGGTACCACTGTGAACTTGGAAATTAAGTCAAGATCACCCATCTTCAAACTTTGCCTAGCTTTTGACTAGAATGATATACTTGGACAGTATCAAAGTCCTAGCTCAAAAACCTCTTGAGTTATTGTGCGGAAACCACAGTCTAACTACAATCTCTCTGTGACCCTGAAAACTGGGTAAAGGTCACCCATCTTCAAAGTCAACCTAGCCCTTACAGAGAACCATAAAGCTGTGCAATATAAAAGTCCTAGCTCCAAGGTATAAGTTATCATGCAGAAATCATGAAACCGTTTTTGGTAAAGTGGCTCTGTGACCTTTAAAATGATGTCAATGTCATCCATCTTCAAACTTCCCCTAGCCGCAAATATGGACTATAATCCTGTGCAATATAAAAGTCCTAGCTTAACAACCTCTTCAGTTATTGTGCGGAAACCAAAGTTAACTCAGGTACCACTGTGACCTTGGAAATTAGGTCAAGGTCACCCATCTTCAAACTTTGCCTAGCTTTTGACTCGAATGATATATCTGGACAGTATCAAAGTCCTAGCTCAAAATCTTCTTAAATTATTGTGGGGAAACCACAATCTACCGACCGACCGACCAACCGACCGACCGTGTGCAACGCTATATACCCCACCTTCTTCGAAGGGGGGCATAAAAATGTTTTTTTCCAGGTCTGCATTTCAAATAGCTTTTGTGACCAACAAATGAAGCCGCCAACATATGAAAAGTTATTGTGTGACACGCCACTTTCTGCTGGCAACTTATGACCAGTCAAAAGAAATGGGCTTGTTTATTCCCAGGTGGTTCTGGCTGCTTCTTTTGATTAATTTATGGCAGCGTAATGGTGGCTCCCTGCGTTATGAATATATGCTATTGTTTGACAATCACACAAGAACAGTTGTGTGAGTTCCTGGACATATTATTGTAAGCAGTTGACTTCCTTGTCTTTTCAACTGTTCTTTTTTGTCTTTGTAGCTTTTGAGTTGATGTATACAACTGATGATCGCATTATGATCGTAAATATTGGAGACGACCCCGGGTTTAGTTTGTATTACACAGTTTGGTAATGTGTGTTTGCTTCACTGTGCATACGATCTTAGCTTGTAGTGTGGCAAATGAGCTGCATTTTGATCGATTGTAGTTATAAAACTTACACTGTATGCACTGCACGTTTTAGGTTGAACCTTACCGAGTCCCTGCTCAGTAAACTGTATCACCCATTATATGTAAGATTTCGCCATATACTGACGTTTAGGAAAGAGTACAAAACATTCATATCATTTTCTGTTATGAATTTTATGCATACTGAACAACTTGAAAAGAATAAACATGAGAGGTAGTTAAAAACCAAAAGTGTCAGAAGACTTAGCAAACCATAGTCAAAGTCGAAGATTGTTTCATTTTGTATGTCATGTCAAATGCAAGGGCACTGAAAGTAACATGTGACAAGCATCTAACCAGGTGCTTGTGTCCTTATGTGCAGCTGTTTTGATTACAGTTAATTAGATAATCAGCATTTCAGATCTGTAGCCAAGTGGTACTTTTGTTTGTTGTTGTTATTGTTTTTGTTTTTTTAATAAAATTATGTTTTTTTTTAATGCTACCCACCCGAGTATGTTGCAGAATACTTTTATTTGTGTTTTCTATGTACCACGTACACGGAAGAGTGAAATATATAATTTTGAAATTGTGTTTTGTTGCTCTCGTAGAAGTATGTAAATTCCAAAAATTGACAACAACGTAGACACATGGGTGCCGTTATTTACATATAAGTTAATACTCAAGGAAAAAATATTTCACCCCAAATTTCGATTCAAGTGCATAATACTCTTTTTTTCTGTCAAAGTATCACGTTTTCGAAGTCACATATATGGCATTGGGATTTCCTCTCACCCAATAAACTTTTGGTGTGGAACAGTCTGCTGGAAAACTTCCTATATGAAGATAGGAATGAATTTTGGTACTTCACATTGATATTGATAGCTGAATGTTGAGGTTTTGATTATTCTTGAGTCTCTGATGTTTGCTGTATTCAGCTTTATTTTCCTTGTTTGGTTGGGATTATAAACATGGATAATGTTTTTCTGAACTATTTGCTTGCTTTACGGATGTGGGTACAGTATCTGGTTAGATCATAACGAATTGGTAGAGTTCAGTAAATATTAAAAAAACTTATTTCTCCTTTTCTTTTTATGGAATTGTGTTCTCGAATCTACTGTAATCATTGATGATAATCCTTTGGTATAGAATGGTCCTTTGAATTATATATAGTAATGTTATGGTTCCTTGGTCAAACTTGACATTTAATTTTCAATATGCATATGATGTTATTTCGGTCCAGAAAGTGTAGCAAATAATTGCCTTTCGTTGGAATTAACACAGCCTTTACACCAGTTGATTTGTCAGTCGGCTTAGCTTTATGATCGTCCTTCTTATATCATCATCTGTCGATCACATTTTCTATTTCTCCAAAACCGTTTGCCAGATCCACATCAAAGATCTCTACCAAGCTTGTTCAAATGATCATCCTTCAGTGCCTTTTTGGACTTTTTTATTATGATTTTTTTTATTCCTTATTGCTTTATGCCTGGATCTCAATAGAACTTTGTAGAGCATCGTTGTCCTGTGCGTCCTGGTTGGCATTTTACTGACATTCATGGACTATTGGGGCTGTGCGGTCACCATGACTCATAATGACTGTCATCTATACACCTTTGTCTATGAATCAATTGAATGTATACAGCAATTTAAACATGATGTAAAAACATGCAGAACTCTAATGTGCCTGTAGTTGAGAGGGTCCAGTACAATGCTTGAAACAGGGAAACTTGAATCTTTAAACCACAAGGGTTTTCCAAGTTTGTACCTGTCAGTATGATGCTTTGTGGTAATTCTTTTTTGTGAACTTTTGAGATCTCACTAAGCATTGCATTTAAACATAGCATCCAGGGGTCAAGAACAACGTCAAAAGTCGACTGACGGAATGTGCGGGGATGAGTTGTCCTGGCTGAGGCCCTTTCACATGGCATTAAGGTGAAAAAAAGAGTATTTAAAACCTGATTCTGATGAGCTGTTCTACCCAATGAGTGTTCAGATTGGGCAAAACGTGAAGGTTCTACATGATAAACTAACGGTGAAAGAAGAGAAAATAGTTATGCTGGCGGGGGTGGGGGGGTGGGGGTGTTAAAAGACCTATCTCCAAATATATGATGAATGAGAGCAATACATGTTCCCCAGACGTAGTTCAATTCGCCTCATCAGTAGAAAAGGGAGCCCAGATAAGTTTACTGATGAACCGGTTCTGGTTACAGCGAATGAAATTATGGCTATCCCCCAACTTTCACCGAAATATCAGAAATACCAGGCAAAGACAGATCCATTATTGTGAAGTTTTTTTCATCCTTTAAAGCCAAGCCAAAGTGATCAAAAATAGGAGAAACTTAGAAGATTAAGCTGGATCTGTTCCTTGACGTATGCATGGAAACAACATTTACATGTAAAATGACCTAAACAAACTCAGGTTACAACTCTTATTTAGGCCAGGATAATCAAACGCGGGTAGATAATCAACGATACTTGGATATATGATTAGCACATCTTTCTGAACGCCAAACGTATCAAAATCGGGTCCATCACAAGCGAAAGCGGCCTTGCACAGTTCCTCAATACCTATGATGTATCTAGTGCTTGATTTTAATGCATTGAAACCAAAATCGAATATGGGAGCACCACTTTGTCACAAAACTATAACAGGCTGTTTCTAATGTAAATATTCAAATGGGTACTTCAAATTAAATGGTTACATGGTGATATTCTTTAACTACTTTGTGCTGACTGTACTTGTCAAACTTCGTTTACTCTGAGTTTGTTCTCAAAGCCCAGTTAGCTGTGTCTCACTAACTAAGTTGTTCATCCCATGACAGATTAGAGGTATGCAGTACCATGTAATGACTTTGTTCAAGCAGACATCATGAATGATTAAAATGTGTCAGCTGTCCGTTCTTCTCAGTAATACAATATATTCAGCAAATCATTATATTTGACAATTGATCATCCTTTGAACAGCAAAAAGATATACCAAAAGAATGGTGCCAGGCAAAAGTCTCCCAGAGTAAAACTTAACGCATAGGATAAATGACACTGCATTGGAGAAAAAAGTCTTCTTATACCAAAGCTAATGCGGTTATTTCAACAAATGTTGCCAAGTATCAATCTCCAAAAAGGCTCAAAAGTAAGTGATTGTATCATAGGAGTCCTTACAGAACTAAACGCACGTGTTTAAGAGCAAATACAGTACCTTGTGCATACATTGTGTATATAAAAGAGCAAGAAGGTATTTAAGCCGAACCCCATTGTAGAAACACATTCGATTTGACAGGTCAACTGACATAGATTGTAAGTAAATCTTAAAGATGTCCTAGCATGGCCTTCTTCTGTTTCATTTGGTAAAGCAACATGCATCATAGAGTTTTACAAAAGTAAATCTTAAAGATTTCGTGCCACGGCCTTCTCTTTCATTTGAACAAGCAACATGCACCATAGAGTTATATAGAAGTGTTGTGGAACTTCAGTCTGAAAGATCTGTGTATCACCCTTCCTGAGAGTCCATCGGATTGAATGCTTCAGGTTATACAAAATGTGGTGTAGTAGATGTCAATATCCTTGTTTCCTTATATACGATTCTTTGGTCACTTACTAAAGTGCTTAGTGACCTTGAGAAGAGCAAATGTTACACTGCAAGTTTCACAATTCTACCATTAGCCTCATTGGTGTAAGCTATTTTCAGTTCTGTCTCAATCTCTGAACAAAAAAAACAAAAAAAAAAACAAAAAAAAAACAAAACAAAAAAAACCAAAACAAAACAAAACAAAACAAAAAAATTAATGTGTTTTGACACCAGGTATATTGCCACCTGTGGCACCATCATAACTTCTACGATAATCTCTATTCTTATTACAATAGTGAGTTTATTGTGCTTTACCCTACAAGACTAGCTGCAATTAATGCCACAATTTTCCCCACCGTGATCCCAGACACCTTACACCTCTTTATGTATTGTATTCCTGTAGTGTTATATGAATATATTCACAAAGGTCCAAATGCCATGACCATCACGAAAACGAAAAAAATGTGCTCTGAAAATGCATTTGCTCTGCAAACCTGATAAAGTAGATAAAAACCCCATTTTATGAGTATTTAAATGCTACATATTTATTGCACTAATAGTGAAAGTATTCTTACCACTTTCAAAGATAATGGGTTTTACGAAATCTAAAAAATATTGGCTCGTTTGTTCTCCTCATCCTCATGAGAATACTTTTGTTTGGTTTCACCATATGTGCCCCATTAAACATCCACACTAAAGTTCATAAGGATCTGCCCAAAATTAGGATTCTAGATGTTCGGAAGATTCTCAAGATTTGATTAATCTACTTCACAAACTGTTTGTAGTGCTACCGAAACCCATATCTCTATATACCTTATATGACCTGAACTTTTTGTATGGGCAAATAGGCGGAATACCTTGAATACCTCAAGGAAGCTGACATTGCCCCCATTCACAAGAAATCAGACTGGCTTCTTAAAAACAAACAAACAAACAAACAAACAAAAAAGGGGGATATATAGACCAGTGCAGTTCTGTTCAACAAATAAAGGAAAGTTTTTTAAATCAATCTTGGTGGATCAATTTGTTGAGTATTTTTATTCTCACTTGTCTGTATTTGTGTCGGCGTCATGAAATGCTAAGGCTTTCAGAAATTAGTAGTGCATCTGACAGAGATGTGGAAAAGATCCCTGCTCAAAAACGAATCTCATCAATGATTGACCTCTGCAAAGCTTGTGCTTTTGACTGTACATCCCACCTACTTATCTTAGCAAAACTGAGAGTGCATGGCCTATCTAGTTGTGCCTTGGATCTATGAGAATTTAACGTTGGCTGGCAGTTGCAGACAACAAGTGTGGCATGAGTTGTTTGATTTTTCGGTTTTCAAGAGGCCTGTCGAGCGAAAACCCAAAGGTCAAACAACGAATTCCACACGCTTTGTCTGCAACTGCCAGACAATGTAAGATTTTGTTTTTTAAATACCTACATTTGACAGGAATTGCAAAAGAATTTTCGAATCGAGCAAATTTCCGCATCGCGCTGCCACCATTATTGGGTTGATATTTCCCTACAGAGAGGCCCGGTCATTTTACTTATAGAACATGACCTATATACGCATTCCCTGAAGAAAGTAGTTCTATCATAATGTAATGATTTTACACAACAAACTTGAAACCAACACTGTTTAATACGCATTTATGTGTGAAGAAAAGTAATTTGAACATATGTGGTTGACAAGATTTGTCAGTTACGGTGGATTGCGATAACATCACTCAGACTCATTAAATATGCAACAAAAGGGAGCGGCAAACATCTGATCTCAATAAATATGTGGACTGAAAGCATGTAGTGATCCACTGCCACAGAGATTACACATGCTGGCAATTGCTTCAAGAAATGAGGACATTGACAACAAACAGCAGCTTCACAATGGTAATGTCCACCGTTGATTGTTGTTTCGAAGTTGGTAATTATCAAAAGTGCAGTCAATTCAAGTTAGGGTCGTTTTAAGTCATTGAATATGCGAAAGAAAAATAGATTAAGGCCATTAAAGTAGCTAACCAATGAGAACTGAGTTGAAACAATGAGGAAAGTTATCTGCAACCAGTTGCAGATAGAAGCGGCAGACATTAATAGAGACAAGCGCTAGGTATGTGAAAAAAAAACATAACTGCTAAATCATGAACAGGAGTGAACATCATTCAAACCTTTAGTACTTTTCGAAATATTTTAAAGGGCGTCCCTTAGAATTCAAATATTGGACCCAATTTATTTAACATTTATATCAATGATCTAACTGTTGCATCACAGAGGCTACTCTAACACATTTGGCTGACGATAGCAAATTAAGTCAATAATAAATATCCGCTCAAACAGAAACAAATTCTGAAAGGAGGAATAAGAAAAAACAATGACATAGTTTACTAAAAATTTGATACCTGCAAATGCAGAAAAAAATCCATTTTTTAGTTATCGACTTTTCGCGAAAAACATTAATGCATGCAGTTTTTTTGCAAAATTGTGTGGCTAACCTATGTGGTTACCGATTAAAAATAAAATAAAGGCACATCAAAAAGAATCACGCAGGTCGAATTATTGAATGACAAGATGCTCGTAAGTAAGAACCATTGGCGTAACTTACACATCACGAGAGTAGACAAAAATAGCACCCACACTTTTATATAAAGCAGATATTGATAAGTGATATACAGTGTCAAAATCAACCCAACGTAAAAGTAAGAATTATCTGTACAATAACATATTTTTGAGATACATAGGATGTATAGGAAAAACATACAGCGGCATCTTTAAAGCAAAACTTGGCAGAATATATGATACTATAATTCAGCAGATTGTCAATACTGCCACTGCAATAAAAAATAAAATGCCTATACAAAGCAGTTGCTCCATTGCACATCCTTGACAAGATGTTTCATCAAATATTTTGGTGACCATGAACACAAACAAAAAGCAACACATTCGTAGCAAAATACACATATTTTTTCAGTAATACTCAAAAGTCCCAACACTTAAAGACAGCACAATGACAAAACTGAAAAAAAAAACGAATGTCAACATAAAACATTGAAAAGTCAAAACATGTACAAAAAAGGATCACGGTAAGTCAGCATTTCACAAGGAAATACTGCATTGCAGCTTACTGAAATTATGCTGGTATTTTGGCTTAAAGTCATTTACCTATTATCCTTTTCGCGCCTCCAGGTGGCCAGGTTGAGACATTGAAGCCACAGGCGTTTCTACTGTGTCATCCTGAGATCTCAGGTTTGGGATTTATGTGGCTCGTTGTGTGTATATTGTGGGAGAATTGAATAACTAAGGTGTGCGTGCACTTATCATTCTCGGCCACAAAGATCTGTTAAAAAAAAAAACGGATGAAATATTTAGAGGGTGTGATGCGGTCGAGTGTGCTTGAATTTATTTTTAAAAATGGAAATTAGCCTCTCAAGTTTGACAGAACAGGTATGAATCAAACAATGAATCAAAATTGTGAGTGACAAATTTAAGTTGTTCTGATGGATCATAAACCATCTTGTATGCTTATTTCTTGCAATCAGTATTGTCAGTGTCAATGCCATGCCCATGTTACCACTTACTTGCCCTTCACTGAAGACTTCACAGCGAATTGTACTTCTGTACCCACAGTTGGGTTACCAGTCAATGGGTTCTTTACAAAATCCTGCCTTTGTGTCACTATGAATTGACCTTTACTCATGAATTGTCCATTACTCCATATGTTGTTTTGATTATGATCTATAAACTCAGTACATGATCAGATCATATCTAATAGAAATATTTACTTGTCATTTACTACTAACTGAATATCGTATATGAATTCGGCACAAGTGTAAACATCGCTTTTGCGCATGCTCTTAGGAAAATCCTGGCCTGGAATTTCCATATCACATCACTTTGGAAAGGTACGCTAGTCAAGCCATAAGTCACATTGAACTTTGCCTAGTACCAATTTGTGTGATGTTCTACAGTGGTAAATCACCATATTTTTAATGCTCTCTCAGGAAATTTGTACCTGTTATTGGTTGCTGAAACGAAAGTTTGCTTATGTTAACGTCCTGGTGGTTCAGTTCTGAAAAAAGCTTTGTGATTTACAGTGGCATATTGTCTCACGCAGAGCAGACCACTGTGGCCATTTGGTAGTAAGTTGATGGTGACTGTTGTCCTGCAGGAATGATCTTGGTGAACGTAGTTGAAAGATTGACAACTGTTTGCCTAGTTAAAAGACGGGTGCCATTTTGTGCAAGGCTGCGTTGCATGCTGCAATGTCATCCTTTGTATATTTGGGTGATCATTAGCTCCGCCTGGAAGACAACACTGTCTGTTGTGGGAATCTGACATTCTTGGTACATTAGCCCCTTTTTTGAGAGATCACTCCATTGAAATACCGTATTGTTATTTGTGACCACATTCACTTGGTCCCAAGTGTAGATTTTATGAGTTATTTCACCTTTGTTACGAGACTGGGACCTACTGTACTTCCACCTTTTAGGCCTGTTAGAGTGGTGGTCTCTCAAAGGGGGGAGCTACTGCAGTAGTCAGTGTTAAACGGATAGCCACACTCCAGGCAAGTAAGCAGTTGAACTTTGGCTGCTTTGAACCCTTTCAGATGGGTTCGAAATTCAAAATGTATATTTGTACCCCTGGACCTACTGTACTTCCAACTTTTAGGCCTGTTAGAGTAGTGGTCTCTCAAAGGGGGGGGGGGGGCTACTGCAGTAGTCAGTGTTAAACGGATAGCCACACTCCAGGCAAGTAAGCAGTTGAACTTTGGCTGCTTTGAACCCTTTCAGATGGGTTCGAAATTCAAAATGTATATTTGTACCCCTGGAAAAAAACTCATAGATAGTGCTTTGTTATGCGGAGATTTGAAGTGTATGTGTGCTCCCAGTTCTATTATTGAGTTAAAACTGATCAACACATTGGATAAGCAAGGGAGAGAAATAGTTGGCTGGACGGTAATTTTAACTGTGATGACCCAATTGGGTCGGATATAATAATACTGCATGATCAGTCCCTCTTTAATGTCACTTGACGCTTAACAATTAAACTATCATTTATATGATGTGTTAAATTGTAATATATATATATATATATATATATATATATATATATATATATATATATATATATATATATATATATATATATATATATATATTATAGAGAAATCAGGATTTGCTTGCTTGAAATGGATTACCGAAACGTTTATCTATGCTCTGTCCCCAGGTGAGGATGGTACGTGAAGATATGTGAATGAGGAAACTACTTGATGAAAGTGAATGATTACTTTTTTTTTGCGTTATGTGCGAGTGTTCAAAAAATTAATCCCTTTTTTCACAGGAACTATAATGCGACTTTTCTAACAATTGTTCGGTTATGATTAGCAGCTTTTTGTTAATTGTTTACACGATCACAAAAAAAATTAAAAATAAAATAAAACAGAAAGATGTCTAATGGGCCAACAGGAGGCAAACGTTGTCACTTGCGATATCTTCTTACCTTCACCGCCTCAAGGTCAGCCGTCATGACATATGGCACATGAAGAAAGATGATCTTTATTGTTTGTCCATATTCGATCATCCTGCAATGTAACAATTGGACGTTTCCTGAACATAAAACGGTGTGTTGTCAGTGTCAAACCTGTTAACCTTCATGGCAAATAGAGAGCTTTTAGTTTGTCTGTTGAAAAGTAGTTGCAATTATATGGAATCAAGCATAACACCACAAATTTGTAAGGTGATGAATGTGATATGGTTGCTTCAAGTTAGTATGCAATCGGATAACGCTCTTGTTACCATTTTGTCAACTATAATAAGACATCGTGCGTGTGTACAAAACCTTTGTTTCAAAATCCCTATTATTAACATAGTATTTGTTTTCTTTCGATTTACTGACAGGTTATTCACCTTATCCCTATAAGTTGTACTTAATGATAAGAAAATACTCGATAGCATATGCGTTCTGTTTTAAGTGTGCTGTATGAGAGACAAACTGACACTCTTAAACTAAAATGTTCCCACAATATAATTAATGCTCTTAAAGTTTACCAGTTGTAAAACACAACGTTACTTGTGATTTATTAGCAGCAATGTTTAACTGCAGATAACTGCATGCGATTGATATATTTGGCCTTGGGACCAGACATGTGTTACTTGATATGATATCATTTTTTGATAATCTATAGACAAACGATGGCAAAGAATTCTCTATAGTCAAACTTCAGACATATTAAGGTAGAGGAAAGCAAGTGTAAAATCATTACAAATGTATATCTACCAAATCCACATCATCTGACTAAAGAAATCTCCTCTTTCGAAGTTCCGTTTCAGCTCCATCAAGTTTCCGAAAATAAAGGTGGAAGACAACAAAACAGTTTTGATAGACTGAAGCTGTCTAGTATATATTTTATTAACCATAATGAGAAGAAAGTTCATGGTCTTCATAATATTACAAAGCTTTAGACTATATATGTGTAAGTAGCATTATTTTAACTTAAGAAATAAGTGCCCGACCAGTCCTGACTACTTGTTCTTGCAGATGCACTGTCGGAGTGGCTGCCAGAAAGATCACGAGCAGTTTGGCAATACAGTATAAAGAAAACACTCGAGAAGTTTTGTTTCAAGAGAACATTCTATTTGGTGCCATTATGTGCATTCCTATTATACATACATACATACATACATACATGCACACACACACACACACACACATATATATATATATATATATATATATATATATATATATATATATATATATATATATATATATATATATATATATATATATATATACTCCGAATATAGTACTAGCTTGGACTGGACAAATTACAATAACCTGGGCCGTGTCGATTATGGCATTCGGGCACACCGGCCTCCACTGAACCATCCTTTTTTTTAAGAATGGGAATTGGTGCATCATAAGTATGGGTGTTTCCCATTTTCGGCTTGGGGATTGGTACACAAGGTTGCTGGTTCCAGACCCGGCCGTTCCGTGGTCATATATATATATATATATATATATATATATATATAATATTTCATACTAGTATTTCGTATTTACGAATCAGCTGATAGGAAAACCTGTCTGGAGCTGAGTAAGGTATGGTATTCATTAGAAATTCAATAGGTGACTTGAATGAGTTATCATAATCGGGTCATGTACCAAAGATGAGAGTACAAAGCTTGGCTAGATTTTAGGATATTTGAGGTCAAAGAAACTGAAAAAATAAGTTCAATCAGCTGAATGCATATTTGAAAAAAAAAACACGATTTATATCACGACCATTATTATGGATAAGAGTTACATTTTACGGGTATGCTTCTATTGAACCAAATGACAGAATATTAAAAAGCATAGATAAACAAGAAATTCCCAGTTTTGTATTTTGGGATTTATGCAAAGCTTTTGATACATAGGATACAAATCCATAACTTACAATGTCATGGCACAATAGACACTACAAGAGATTTCCCGCAAGAGTATTTTATGTTTGAAGGTAAATTTCCATTTTCTAGATTGAAATTCAAAAGTAGTAACTCACTGTAGATCATATGACCTAAACATTGTTATGATCTAAACATTGTTACAAGTTAATAGTGACGGGCCTGGATTTAAAATATGTCAAATATAAAGAAAAAGAGTTACTCAACCTTCATCCGCCCAACTATTGAATAAGCTAGCACAATCTGGGACCCCATACAAAAGTAATATAGCCTAATTCGAAAACGTCCTGAGAGTAGCAGCCAGATATACCATGAATGATTACAGACATACCTCCTCCGTCACAGACATGCTAAACCACATCTCCTCAGAATCCCTCCAGTCCAGACAAAACACCGCAAAATTAATAGCCATGAACAAGATGGTCGACCACCTCATCTATGCAATAATGCCCCACCCCAAGCTACCACTGTTGTGTCCCTTCTTGCCTTGAAATACCAAATCGCTAATTCAATGTAAATATTCCAATTTTTTTCCGGCACGTGTCACATTGCGTTTGAAAATATTTCCAAATATTTCACTATGTGCACGCACCTATAGTATTAGACAGTGCCATTACCATATTCAAACCGTAGTCCAAATGAAGCAGAGCGAAGTCAATTTCGAACAAAGACAATGTTCCTTGGTATGTTTAGCAGAATCACATACGTTTATAGTTCATCTGTACCCAAAAAATTCTAAAACGTACATCCAAAGGTCCATAGGGTAAAAAAGGCCATATCTAGGTTTAACATGACAATAATGCAAAAAATGTGTTAAAACTATGGGCCTATTTCATTAAAATGGCTTGAACAGGCATATCATTCATGTGCATATAGGGATAAAAGGACCGTACAATTCATGAAAAGAGACCAAAATCTGTAGAAAATTAACAAGCACAGTTTCCAAATTTGTTGAAAATATCAATACAATACAGCATGTAAAAAGTACTAGTTGCAACCACCGTCTCAACAATGATCATCATCCATGCTTCCACAAAGTGACTCTAACACCAACATCAATTCATCAGAAAAGCCCTCTAGATTTAAAATGACCATCAACAAGAATCTAAACATGATTATACAATTCGATGTGTTTTCGACATGTACCTAAAGGCATGATGTTGTTTTAAAGGAGATAAACTAAGAGTATTTCCAAAAGAAAAGTTTTTGAATGTGCAAATATATACTGAACCCCAATGAAAAGTATCCACATGCCAATTTTGAAGTATTTTATTGTTTATACTTGAAACATTTCATACCTAGACGTGCTTAGAACTTAACAAAGCATTCACTTTTCTGGCGTAAAAATAATGTCACGCTCTACCGACATTAACGTCACTTACAGGCAAAAAATGTCATTAACTGCCCTAATTGAAAGTCACACAAATTTTTCTGTTCAATATGGGATGTGGCCACCTCGAGCATCAACACATGCTATACATCTGCGGCGCATACTGCTGACCAGGGTTTGAATTCTGTGTTGGGGAACATTATTCCATTCTTCCTGCAGAGCTTGGATCAGCTGGTTTCGGGTAGTAGGCCTAGGTGTCCTCCGTTGAATACCTTGGCCTAACTGATCCCACAAATGTTCAATAGGGCTCAGATGGGGTGAGAACGCTGGCCATTCCATGACATTGATGTTGTTCTCATTGAGAAAGTTCATTGTTAATCTTGCAGAGTGTGCACGTGCATTGTCCTGCTGAAAGATCGCCAGATCTTGATGCTGCTCCATAAATGGGACCATGTGCGGCTCCAGCACCTCATCAATGTACCGCCTAGCATTGAGGATCCCTTGAATGACCACTAGGGGTGTCCGGTAGCGGTTGCTGATGCCTGCCCACACCATGACAGAGGGTCCACCCCATCGATCTGCCTGACGGACACAGGCATCTGCATATCTCTCCCCAGTCCGGCGCCACACACGTTCTCTGCCATCTGCTCTGCTGACACAAAAACGGGACTCGTCAGTAAAAAGGACGGTATTCCACTGCTGGCGAGTCCACCTGGAGTGTGCTCTACACCACTGCAGTCGTCTTTCTCTTCTGGGTTGGGTCAGCAGGTTACCCCTGTAAGGTCTTCTGGCTGTTAGGCCACTGCTCCTCAGTCGCCTCTCCACAGTAGAACTACTGACAGGACGGTGATTCACCCCTTGAGTCTCACGGGCTGTTTGGGCTGCTGTACGGAAACGGTCTCGCAGGTGCATCAGCCGGATGTGACGGTCTTGGCCAGGTGTTGTCACTCTTTCTCGGCCAGGCCTAGGCCGATCATCTACGGATCCAGTTTCTTGTTGCCGTTCAATTAGTCGTTGGATGGTGCGCCGAGTACACCCCATTCTTTGTGCGATTTGAGTGATTGGGACTCCACCCTCTGCAAGCCCCAAAGCATGGTGTCTTTGACCTTGGCTCAGACGCGGCATGATCGCCTCAACACACCTGAGACCACTGGCTTTTTTCTTGGCTGAACATCCCTTTTTAAAGCCACTGAAAACATCAGGTCATTTTAGCCATCCAATAGGAGTGGTGGTCAGAAGCCATATTCGGTGCACAAAAGTCACATGCATTATGTAACAACCCAGCAAAAGTTAAAAAGTTGTCCTGAATGACCCTGATGTAGGCTCCAAACCATGCATATATGCACACACAGTACTTAGTAACTTACAAAATTAATGTGTTAATTTTTTTATGTGGATACTTTTCATTGGGGTTCAGTATAGTAGTCAAAATTCAATACAGTGTCAGAATTTGCAAGTACACTGGTTCAAATGCACGTCAATACTCCCCCAGGAAGATTTGTGCAGTAGGCCTAATATGGAGAAGAAGGATTAGTGCTATCCTCTTATTGTTTGACAACTTTTTATAGGGCAGTTTTTGTCATTAGACCACCATGGTAACTTTTTGATCAACTTTCTTCATATTCCAAGTATCTTCTTTTTGTATAAGGATGAATTAGAATATTAAATTGTTGCGCTAGAATACCAATATTCTCAATGCAACCCCGAAATGCAAAAATTTTGCAATTGTAGGAAAAAAACTGCGTTTCCTAACCCAACAGCAGTTTCGAAGCTAAACACGCCCTTTCCCCAAAATGCTTCCTCCTCCTCGATGGACACGGGGTCCGCGCATTTTACCTGAACACCGCTTCCAATGGCCCGCAGTGATCTCATTTTTTTTTCATGGAGTACCAGGTGCATTCCCTGAGAAGAAACACTGTAGCTTGCGAAAAAGTTGACATGACAACCATTCTCACGTAGGTGGCGTTGCAGACTTGAAATTATGTGGTATAGTGTCTGTAGTTGATATAGTGTTTTCCTTCACCTCGTTTGGTTTCCTCCCCCCCCCCCCCCCGTGGGGGGGGGGGCACATACGCAACATCAGGGTGGTTGTGTGCCTCGGACATTTTTTATACAATACCCTATCTTAATCCTACACCAGATGTAAAAAGGTACCTTTTCTTAATCCTGTAATGTTTTGAAAGGAGCGCTGCATAATTGGTCCATCCTGGTGCATTTTGGAGACCAACATTCCAGTTTTAAACAAGTTTTGGCATATTCTTATTTCCTACACAAATTCCCCCACAAAGAACTTATTTATTATTTCCCATATCTCCAGCCTACATATATGATTTATACATTTGTTTGAAAATGAATAACACATTCAGTTCTCTCAAATAATTGTTACCCCTATCCTAATCCAGCTGTGTACATTTTGGGGGGCTTTATTAATCCTGGGAGTAATGAAAACAGGGCTTTCCCGCTGCACATACCCAGTAGAATCCTACATGGAAGTACACCCCCCACCCCGTTTCCTTGGCAAGATACGACAGCCAATAATTGAGCTTGTTGTTGGACATCGCAGTAATATCAGGGTCAATAGGGTAAGGTGACTACGGAGAGTCTCCCCATTCCCATTTCTCCACTTAGCCCATGCATTGAAGACACTCACGACTCAGTTGTTTTGGCTGCTAGTATTCTTCGGCACAGAATTATGAATTTTTCTCTGTAGTTCATCTGGTGTAACAATTCCACCGAATCTTTACTGGCCCGCGATGTTGCCCATCCCAGCACCAAGACCAATCTCAACAGCCGCGCTGCCAGAAGTGTTTGCCCCGACGAGGTCTTGTGTCAAAATAGGTAACAAGTCGTCGGAATTTCCTGAAGCAGCAGACTATCCGATTGATTTGTAACACCACCTGATATATCCATATTTCTTGGGTATTTATTTTGTTGTTGTGATCGTTTTGCACAATAGTGTGACCAGCACTATGGAGTAGCGTACTCGTGCACTCACCATGGCTTTGCAAACGTAAAATGTTTCGTTCTAGTTTTATTTCATCATTTTTTTTTATTTCATAGTTGAGACAAAGATAGTCGTGCGTTATCTGAGGGTTTGCGCGCGTGCCCCTTTTATGGGTTACACATCACATGACTAGCTCAATGAAATTTCCGGATGCGATCTAAATATCGTATACGTTGTTATTGGTTTGTACAGAATTCAGAGCGGGTTGGGTTCCGCTTCGCTACTCTGCGCCCACTCTAAACCATGTACAACCCAATAACAATATGAATAACAAAGTATTAGTAATAAATGATTGTCACTTGACAAACAAATGCAAATATAAACAGGTACAACGATACCTGTGTGATGACCTTCACTTGACCTGTGTTGTGGTGTTCACTTTACTCTTTTGGATACTAGAATCGAGCATTATATTTTGTGCTACGTCAGGTACAGAAATATCGTTTCAGTTTGATGTTCTTTGAAGCGGTGACACGGAACGGGGTTTGAAATGGGAAGGTATTATGTGGACTTAGGGCCTATAAACACGCCTGGTCCATGATCAGGGTGGAAAAACAAGTTTGCTTAAGGCTGGAGTCGTATGTTATGTCAATAAATGCAGTGACCCCTGTCACCAAAGACCATCCAAACAGCAGATATGGCCTTAAAGAAAAGGTGGTCTCTCCTCACAGGTAATTTTAAGTGGGAAGTATTGGACTCGTGATTGGCATAGTGGCTTCTCGTGAGAGGGTTTTGTCTCAAGAAAGGGTCTCTTGTGACAAAGACCGCAGACGGAGACCACCGTGTCACATATTAAAACACAGTTCACTGGAAACATATTGGTAGGTGCTCTTTATCAGCCCAGGATAACATATTACAAGATTACTAGTCAAACATATATTTGGTGCCCCATAATATTGTATAATGGTCTGACCAATGAAATATCTTGTAAATATTGTATATCATCACCGACTCATCTGATTTTTGTGGTGCAAGGGCATGGGATAACCTCCCTAATCACGAAATGGGGAGTCAGACCATGATTTTATACAAGCATACTGTCTTACCACAGGAATCCAATAGTCTTCTGTGATTTCTGCCTGCTAGTACACACTTGCCCCATTGCCTTCCCCCTTCAGGTGTTACATACCTTTCTCTTGTTAGTGTTTTATTGTCACTACAAGTTATCTCTAGATATAGAAGCCGTCCGTTTTTGCCCTGGTGTCGTTTTGGTCGTGAAAAAAAAATCGATTCACATCCACACAAAGCACTAGAAGACTTGCGCAAGGTTTGACGAAAGTCTAAATGTCCAACAAAACCTATAGCATGGTGTGGCATTTATCAATTTTTGACGCATGTTGTCGTGAATATGAGTCCATATCATGGCCCCGTGAAAAGACACAAAATACTTTTTGCTGGGACATCATAAAAATGTGACCTTCAGACATTTTATTGACTGCACTTCATCTGCGTCCCGATCTATACTGTGTCCCATGTAACTTATTTTGCGGGTCGAAAAGTGTGTCACTATGTCCTTTGCCTTGGGTCGCCAACATGTATTGGGGTTATCTGCATTTAATATATACCAGAGCATTAATTTGTGAAATAGTAGCAGTGGAAGAATCTCTATTCAGAAATTACCTGAAAGAAGCGTTTACTTTAGAAACACATGATTATATTTAATGGAAAACTAGGATATTCTTCAGTCCTGGTGAATATTCAACAATCAAAAGTTTCATAACTTATGCAGGGGGGGGGGGGGGGGTAGGGGCTCAAAAAGAAAGTTAAGTTTCAAAACAAACCTGGTACGCTTTGGTCCGGGCACATGGTCGTAGTTTATATGAATATGCCAGATATATAGTTAATTTGCTGCTACAGTAAAGAGTACAATAAGTATGATAAATACTGCCACACTCCAATCCAACAAAACACTACATCCGCCGACATTTTGGGTTATCAGAAATCGGTCGGTCCCGTAAGCCACGCATGGGAGGTCATTGTAAACTGTTGCGAAGCCTTATAACGTCCCAGCGTGTTTACCGCAGTGCATTCTAATAGATTGTAGTGGTCGGAGATGAAAACATCAGAAAATTTACTGTGTACTTTCACAGAAGCATAACGCCCTATATCTTTTCATGCATCACTTTTAAAATGAAATGCGCGATCGGTGTTGCAGGGACACCTTTTATTGAAAACATGCAAGATAAAAAAGCGAGTCTATTGATACAATCAAACGTTATCCTTGTGTTTACCGGTCATAGCAATGTTAGGTGTTTTTACCTGACCCCTCCCCTATCCAGCAATGTACCCTATTATAAACCACTTTTAAAATGAAATGTGCAATAGGTGTTGTACAAACACCTTTCATTGAAAATATGGGTCTGAACAACCAACAACAAAAATGGAAAATACGGTTTCTTGAATAATTTATACATTGGATGTCCCAGCACTCGGGTTCTGGTATCATCGTTTTAAATAGCTGGGTTTTTCAATGCCTGGTTTTACTCTTCCGTGTCTCGGCTCATCCTCTTTGACTTTGGGCATCTCCTGCTCATTTATTGAAATAATGTCAATAATTGTATATTATTGTTACTGTCTTGCCATAAGAGAGGCCAGGACACCGCTTTTTGGCCTCAGAGTAGTGGTTTCTTTTATGTCAAACGACTGGTTCATATCTAGTTGCATTTCAAATCTCTGTACGAACTTGGCCAGCACCAATTTGGCTTCAATCTGTGTCGTAAAGAATGGAAAACAAAGAGAAACAGAAAAAATCAAGATGTAATAATGTAGAGCACCTCCCCAGTTCAAAACTTTAGTTTCATGCACTCAGTCTTTCCACGTCTAAATGTAATGGAATTGGAAGACGTACATATTTGAATATCTAAATCAGTCACAAAATGATGTAAAAGGTACATCTGCGTGATGATTATGTATATACACGAGAAAAATTGTACAAGGGTCCGAAATGATTATAAAAAAGTCGCTACCCCCCCCCCCCCCCCAATCAAAGCAGTGTGGCAACATCAGCGAGTATTTGACTCAATGGTAGGCTTGATGTTGATGGTCATAGGACCCAAGGTATAAAATCATGTATCATGTGTTCATGAGCAACATACGTAGACGCTGTCAGAGGAGATTTGCTTTACTATGACATAATTCATGATTGTGCTGCAATGGACACTATAAATGAGACCGTTGCTTTGCAATGGTTAATTATGAAGCACCCTGAACGTTCGTTTGCATAAGACCAAAAATCCATACATTTGACAATTAAGTCACTGCATATTTGCGTGAATGTTTCTGCTTTCAAATATATGGCGCATAAGGAAACGGAACACTTTCTAACCTGTGCAAAAGTTTGTCCTGTGCAATTCCTTGGACCTAAACTAAACGGAAAGTATGCGTATGTGTTCGGCCTGTAAAAAGAAAATAAAGTCAACATGGAAACAGACACAAATATACAGAAACATATCAATCCCGGTGGTACAAAAATGCTACATATATCGCCAGCATTCTTACAACGTTTGATATCAAGGACCATACCACCATAATTGGGAAATCTCAAAGAAATGATGTTTAGAGTTACAAGGTAAAATAACAATTTTTTCAAGATAAATTATATTGTTCAGTCCACTTATATAACGAGATCAAACATTCTCCTGTGCTTGCGCCACTTGAGTTTCAAAAACGACAAAATAAGACTTACGTGATAGTGGGGGTTGTGTCCGGGAAGTCAAGTTTTTATCAAAACAGCATGTACAATACTTTCGATGCTTGCGTGGCATCTTCATGTCCATATCTGATCTAATCCAACAGGATCATACAGCCTACATTGAGTGTGCATTACCTGCGCCCTTTGGCTCAGGTAGGGGCATATTGCTTCTAAAGGTGGAAGATCTGTAGCTTGTGCGCAGTGAGACCGGCAAATTTGGATCAATTTTACCCGTTTAATTTTGCTCACAAGTACAGAAACTTCTATATTTTCTGATACATATCTCATAGATCTACATATTCATAGATTTATATGCATAGTTGTTTGTTTGTTTATGTTTGTTTTTTCGGGATCGGAAGCTTTTTGAGATTTTATAGCATTCTTTTTGACTTGGTAGGATTTTCACAGTTTTCGTGCAGAAGTCTCACAAAATTTTTCTTTTTCAAATTGAAATCACAGATGTATATATCCATAATCGAAACCAATGGTGTATCCTGAAATAGTGTCAATAAAAAATTATAGAGCATATAAGCTGGTCCTGAAAGGTTGTCCATTTTCTTTCTAGAAATTGTTCCCGAAGTCATAGAGCGGGTTGTCAGAAAAAAAACAACTTGGAACCGCTCCTGGCTATGCTATTTTTCTTTTGATGTCCCTTGATTTAAATTTGATGAGGCAATTCATTTGTTTGTGGGGCGAGATACAAATTGCAGAGGTTGAGCAAAAAAAGTTCCCAAAACAATCGCGTTCAAAGAAGATGTTGCCAATTCTTATGCATTTATGGCTGTAATATGACACATACGAACTTCTGTCCTGTGTTTTTATTATTGTTTGAAATAAACTTTTACCTTTACTTCTTTGATGTTCTCTTAAAAAGGTATATTTTGTGGCATTAAAGTCGATTTTTTTAAAACTTGGGAACATAGAAAGTAACCACACTTGGCTTGCTAGGCTGTGGATTCACATGGCTTTCCATATTTAAGGCCCAGTAAGTAGATTGTGCTAATTTGTTTTTACATCAATATAGAATTTCAGAGTAGTCATTGCAATGGTAGTTATTAGTCTGAACTGGCACATTCTTCTCTCCATTGCTAATAGTTCCCTGTTCCCTATTAGTGACCCTTGTCAGTGGCTCACCTGGTTTCTTGGAGTTTTGACAATTGAACAATTGTATTTGTGTCTTTTTGCCCAGAACCGCTTCCCAGTAGTCATTACCCTATTCTGGAGTCCGAACTCTTTACTCTCCATTATCTTACCCTGTCCCTGTCTAATCTATATACATATGGAACTACTATTGTCCATATTGCACACGTTCTGTAAAATGTTGACATAAATTAAAGGGTCTTCGGCGGGTAACTACTCAACATGTTTCGGAGCCTATTACCGGACATGGTTCATTATCATGCCGATCCAAACACCCCCTATGTGGTCAACACTACTGAAACTGAAAAGTTCGAGCTCATTTTTGCCATATAATTTTTTTGTTCACGCAAGTTTTGGGGAGCATGTAATTTAGGTACCAAACTATCAAAAAATATTACAAAGTGATTAGAGGTTATCCAGAGGTGCTGGCTATATATCTTCCACCGTAAGGGTAATAATTTATCTGCATCTTATTAATCAGATTTAAGATTCTTTTAACTTTTCCTGTATTATTTTCCTCTCAAGAGTTTGGATGCTCCAAGGCCCAAAAAGCAGTAACAGGGACGTTTTATGGCTGTAATTGCAATAGTATCGTTATACCTGTTCTCATTGTTGGCATCAAATCTCTCTGGTTTGAAGTCGAGTGGGTCGGGAAAATACTCTGGGAGTCTTGAGGAGGCTAAAGTACTGATCTGGGATACGAAAGAGCTGTATCAATGCATGAAACATACAATAATAATTCCACATTATTCCTTCACATCTACTCTTTACCATCCATGCCCTAGGTATCACGGTGTGATTGCCAACAAGTCGGGAGCAAATTTTATCACAGATGCTGCCCAATTCTTAGAGTTGTCATACCTGGCCTACGCCAGTGCAAAGTAATAAAAGTACTTTTTGGGCAGAATACATAGCGGTTGGACTTCTATACGTTTACATTAAAAAAATATGGTTACCTGATGTTTCATATTGAAGTAGCAATGTATTAAAGATCACTTGACAGGATGCCATCAACAAATCCAATTATTTCCAACACTAAGCATAGTTCTCTACAATACTTGTCTCTCTTCCTGGTGAGCATATATTTTGCTGTGTTGAAAAATAATGAAAATTGCTATTGTGACGAAAAACATACATGATGAAACTCAAAGACAATAATAATGCATCTGCCATTTTGAAGATATCTATTTCACAAACAAAATTTTTGCATATATTGCAACAGTTAGGTTGATATTAAAGTAAAATGTCTGTGACTGGAAAATGCTCTGTGGTATGAGTGTGACACAACGTTCTAACAATCTCTCTCTCTCTCTCTCTCTCTCTCTCTCTCTCTCTCTATATATATATATATATACATATCTATATATATATTTCACCGGTTTTGGCTCCTCAATTTCGTGTGCATATCCGTGTACATACCGCAAATGTCGTTTTGGCGGGAAATGTGTATCCTCCAACCGTGATCTCTGCTTCTGGCTGTCGGAAAGTGTTTGGCACTGGTGGAAACAGTCTCAGACTTTCCTTTAGTACCATCGACATGTACTCCAACTTGTCTATATCGTCAAAGCTTACTTCCAGTTTGCTGCCAATTACCGTGTCTATTTCATCCTGCAGTCTGACCATAAGAGTTGAGAGTTTAGAAAGACATTACGGCAAAATCCTCATGACAAAGTGTTCAATATTTATCCTCTCCCACCCATGAAGTGGGGGTTTGGTAATAATTTCCATCCGAATGTCCTTCCGCCTTTCCATCCAGTATAATTTTCCGTGCCATAACTTAGCAACCTTGACAGCTACCCTTTCATGTTTTCAGGGTTTTGTAGATCTCATGTAATAGGTGTGCATAGTTTATATTTGTGGCCTATTATCTACCTTCATTAATTAAGGTTAGTTAAGTGCACAACAATTTTATTCAAGCTACACCTTGGGAACTATACGAGTTTGCCCCTTTAATTTTTCAAATTTTGGTAGAGCTCATATTGCAGGTGTGCATAGACATACTTTTTCAGACGTAATTACCTTCTTTGTGTAATTGATTAATTAACAAAATCTAATAAATCCATAACAAGTTTATCTACTATGTTCATTTTTGGAAAATTTTCAAAAATCTTCTCTGCAACTCCCTCGCCAATTGTCTCGTGATTGTATTCGTAGATTTTAGGGGACCCCTAAACCTTAAGTTGTTCAACAGCTGGCGCTGTAATTTTTTCTATTTTCATGGCATTTTGAGTTATTTTTATATTTTCCCAGTGACCAGGAGCTCCAGCATCCTTATGGTATAAGTAAACTCATTTAATTCTGATTTCAGGCAACTTTATTTTCCTTCCAGTCACCCCTGTACCTGCACTCTCTTAAAAGGTACAATTGACAAAGAACCATCTGCTTTATCCCCCCGCTCTAAAATGGGGACCCATTATGTTTTCAGGTCGTCAATCCTTGCTTTAAAGGTTCCATATAAGCAAAAGAAACTATTAACGCTTTATCTAAAGTACTGACACACTATGTGGGTAATGACCAGTATGATTTTCGTGAGGGCGGGATGCAGGTAGCGTCAGGGGCAACTTGTTCTTTTTAGTGAAGAACTATACCTTCAGTACAAAATGGATATTAGAAATCTGTAAAGTACAACATAAGCACTGATCAATTAATGTTTTTTACTGTACTTGTTATCGCAGTGGATTCTCGCACCAGCAGTAGATTCCCATTCCCGGATTGTTCAGTACTCCTCATTCCCAGCCTGTCATATTATGCATCATCCATAGGAGGATAGGACATAATGTTGAGTGAATGTTAGGCTCCGTCGCCAGCCTAAATCCTATTTTTCACTGCAGCTCTGCTGCTTTTGAGTTATTTATTATTTCTTTGAATTTTGGTATGCATACTCTTATATACAGGTCTGGGACATTATTCTCTTATAAATGTTGTCATACCCTTGTTTTTATTTTTTTTTCACGAATTTGTGAAATGTTAACCTTTTCTTAACTTAGCTCTATGTATCTAATTGTTTATCCTAAACTCTTACACATGGTCGATGCTAAGGACATGGGTATGTTCTATTGAACATCGATTGTAAAACATCTATAGGATGTTTGAACATAAACAGATAAAACTTGCTGGTAACTTAAGTGAAGAAATGAACATAAAATATGCTCAGATAATCACTTTGACTTTCATTGAACATGAAAATTCAAAATATAGGTCAAACTAACGTATTGGCTTATAACATGATTATGAAGGATACGAGGGCGATTCTTAGTTGTAAACACTAATAGGAAAACACAAAATAGGCATATTTTGGTGTTATATCTTTGACCGTAAGTTACCTACAATGGTCAAAGTTAAGGCCAAACTGATATATTGGCCTGTGTCTTGGTAACGATGGGTGTGGATGCATGAACCAGCGCCCATGGTTAGCATTTAACATTGATAGGAGTAGCAACACATTCAAGAATATTAACCTATTTTAAAGGTTACTAGTAGTGAGCATGCGGGCAATGGATGCTTTTTTGCATGCAGCCAACATGGTCGAGCCTTGCTTCTCTGGGTATTCTTGTTCTTTACCAGTCCAACAACTATGTGCCGGGCCTTGTTTAGTGCCCCCGAAACTAGATTGCAGACCCGTTGCCTTAGAACCACGTTCTTTAGTGACGAAGAGTGTTTTAACTGGTAAGTGCTCTCAGTGTAATTTACGTTATGTGTGTATTACCTGAAAGTCTATACTACCAGACTGTTTCAGACTAAACAATGCACCAAAATTTAACTTATGCTAATGCTACATCGACTCTCTCCTTACAAAACAGGATCAACTGTCCTAAGTAAGAGCCTGGTAGCTTCCCCTGTGAATCCATCTATTTAGTATCGGTTGCATCTCCATATAGTTCCCTTACCATTCTTTCCCAAAACCTAATCTAACTTCTTGGTTCAGGTAGTATAACCTGCTATCAAAAATCTAGTACAAATTACTTCCCACTTGGGTTGGCACCCTAGTAGTCCAAGACTAGCCACCCGTTGTGTTATCTAAGCCCATGGCTACCTTTAAGTGTTCAAGCCTCGCCATCAACCTGAATCACAGGTTAAAGCAAACTCTACAAATAAGTAGATGCAGTAGTTCACTTGTAATCTCTCACAATCACATCGGAAGTCACCTGGTAGATTTCATAATACCCACCGTGACTCTCGTAATTTTTCGGTACCTTCTGACCAGCGAACTTCTAGGATTGGCTAGAAACAAAAAACTGAACTTTGACACTTGAGTGAACGAGATATAATGAAAAGGTAGACACACACCTGTGATACACACACTGTCTCTCCCATCACCAACCTGCTACCTGATGTAAAAAAGGCTACAAAAAAACAGCTGGAAAGGAAGTTGGCTTGGCAACTACTTTCACCCTTCCCTGTCAAGGCTGCTCCAATACCACATTGGTTGGGCAAGCATTGACACAGCCATAAATGCTGCATCTAGCCCTTTCCTCTTAACTACAAATAGCATATCTGCATGTTTGTTGAAACACATGACCTGGGCGTCACACAAAAGGTCCATAATTGAATGCCACAAAACCTTAGGACATCCATTGGGGTTATTATGTCACCCTTCAAAACACTTAGATGCATACCATGCGTTCGCCATTTGGTCAACTTATGGACACAGTGGCAGGTAGGTCTGGTATGGCAACATTGCTATAATAAGGAAAAGTGAATTAAAGCAAAAAACATGGCATTGTGTCAGTATACACGTACTTTGAAAGAGAAAATAAAAAACATCTTCAATGAAGTCGACTTTCTAACGGAATTCTTTTCTTAAATAGACAGGCCATGCACTGAGTTCCAAGAACGACTGCAAGGAATATTGTCGTCTATTCAATAGTTGAGACTACAAGGAGCGTGTCAAAACCTAGAAAGAAAAAACTGAATAGTTTTAATAAAGAACTGAGAAGTGACACTGTGTTGAAATTTCACAAAGAGAGAGAGATTAACCTGCAAAAAAAAAATATATATATGAACCAGGGCCCGTATTCATGAAAAATCTTATTCTTAGTTTGAAAACTAAGTTAAAAAATCTTTCTAAGTACTATTTTCTTTGCTTTACTAAGAATCTTGCTCAGACCGTATTCATAAAGGCCTAACTTAGACCAGCAAAAAATTACCACAGTGCCATAAGCATCTCCACACGTGAGCATGTGGTTTTGTTGACGATAAGCATCTCCACACGTGAACACGTGGCTTTGTTGACGAAATGCATTGTTTACGCGCAGGCGGTTGCTTAGCAAACGATCTTGTAAATTTCACGGCTTCTTTTATCTTGCTCATCATTGCCATCGTTGATCTCCCCATGAACCACGTGAAAAAAAATAAAAAATGCGTTCCAACAAAGGGAAGTCGAATTGTTGGCGCAGGTCATTCAGCGCCTGGACATTATCGAGGGCGCCTGCGGAGCAACGGGGGTGGGGGGTCACTAACCAAGCCAAGACATGGGCTTGGGATATGATCTCCCTATCATGAAAAGGCTTTTGATGGATAGGGACCAACCATTAGATTCTTGGGGGGGTGGGCGGCTTTTTTAATAAATGATGTACGTCTCAAAATCAGTGAAAAAAATCATGTACTCCCACCTTTACCTTCAAAATAAAGTACTTTTTGCCAGGCGCGCATCCAGGAAATGGGGGGGGGGGGGCTGACCCCTCCTTGCTCTTGGCTTTTTTTTGGTCGTTGTTGTGGTTCTTTAATGCCTATAGATGCCAAAAATGCCGTCTGGATCAAATTAGCGGACATTGTCCTTAGCTTGGGATGCGTGGCCTAACACGCTCTACTGCATTAATGCGTGTCACGCAGTTAGAGACGACAGCACTTGGCAGGGCGTACACTTTACGTGGAAGCCTGGCAAGCGCGACTGACGTCAAATGAATATATAATTTGAAAGTTATTAGATGTACTTATTGATCCTAAATAATTATCATAACCATAGGCCTATGCCGACTGTAAGTACAGTCTTTGTGATACCATAGATATTATATACATTCATAGCGCACAGAGTACATGCCGATATATTTACATTCAATCTAACTTTTAACATTGCAAGTATAGGAGAGAGCCTGGTGTGTTACGAGACCATAACACATGAGCCTTGTGTGGTATCGGACGATAACACAAGTGTCCAGCCCACATTCATATGCCACATCCACCTGGGGTTTCCATAATTTAAGACTTGAACAAAGCTGGGCAAATCAGTTTCAAGTCGTTTGACTCAATTCTATTCAGACCTAATGAATTTTGTGTAATCGAGCAAGAAAAAAAATAATGGGAAAAAGTAAATATAAGCAATAAGGGTCGCTCTTTTGTGTGTTATGGAATAATGATGCGGGTGATTGAAGCTGGCATCCGGCGAAGTGCACTGGCTTGCGACACGGCCACGATGCCAGCTTCAATTAACCGCGTCATTATGGTGGTTTCCATAACTCAACACTTGAACAAAGCTGGGTAAATCAGTTTCTGGTCGTTTGTCTCAATCCTATGCAGACCTAGTAAATTTTGTGTAATCAAGCAGAAAAAAAATTAATGGAAACAAGTAAATATAAACAATGAGGGTCGCTCTTTTGTGTGTTATGGCATTATAACGCGGGTGATTGAAGCTGGCATCGGGCGAGGCGCACTATCGTGCGGCACGCCCACGATGCCAGCTTCAATCACCCTCGTCATTATGGCGGTTTCCATAACTCAACACTTGAACAAAGCTGAGCAAATCAGTTTCTGGTCGTTTGTCTCAATTCTATACATACCTAATTAATTTCGTGTAATTGAGCAGAAAAAAAATAATGGGAAAATGTAAATATAAGCAATGAGGGTCGCTCTTTTGTGTGTTATGACATAATGATGCGGGTGATTGAAGCTGGCATCGGGCGATGCGCACTGGCGTGCGGCACGCCCATGATGCCAGCTTCAACTACCCGCTTCATTATGCCATAACACACACAAAAGCGACCATCATTTCTTAAAATGGTTAACTTGTGTGAAGCACTGACTAAAGCCATAGACATACCGGTAGTAAATCCATAGTAATAACTGGGCTTATATAGGCCTGGGCAGAGGAAAACTTATGTCAACTTTTGTATTCATCCAGTACTAAACTTAATCTAAGTTAGGCGTATAGGTAAGCCTTCTGAAGCAGCGATAGTCTGTTTTACGTTAAAATTCCCGACTTTGTCACAAATGTAAGACGCTATGAGAGAAAATCACTTACGCGTTTTGAAAAAAAACTGAAGGGCGTGTCCTTGCGTAATTCGTTCATCCTTCTTTGTTAGACCTTGTAAATCCATAGCCAATATCATGATATTGCCTGTGAATTTCTTAGAAATAGTTTCAAAATTTGAATTAAAATATAAATAATTACTCAAAGGACCCATCATCTGGCTTACGCTACGGGAGTTAATTTTCTCGCTTGGCTTAGTAAGAAAAGCGATACTTAAATTGAGCTGCTTCTGTATTTTATTTGGAAATTTTAAAAGTTAGCCTCTTTTCAAGAGCTTCACTTTCAGAAAAAGTATGAAAGAGACTGGATATCCTTTATACTGAAAGATCTGCAACTATTATAATGAATAAATATTTAAACCTGTTAATGTAGGCATTTCCTGGAGATACTCTGGAGATACAAATGATTTCTTTTTGGAACCTCTGTGCTCACATAACTTTCAAATGGACCAGACATATTTAAGACTTCTAAAATGCTTCTCTCGAGGTTATGTTTCTTACACAATGCTAGCTAAAATATATGCATCCATGGGTTTCAGTATTAAAGAAAAGTCTGTGAGGTGGGGTGGAAAAAAATAATGTACTGTTATGGGCAACTGAAATAAAAAATGTATGATTTCCTAAAATGCATAGCCCCCCCCCCCCCTCAAGATTCTAATGGTTCGTCCTTTGGTTACTTTACAAAAATTGTAAATCATAATGAATTAATAGGCCTATCCAAAATAAGATAAATTAGTATCCAAAATGAAAAGAAGAATGAACATCATTTTGAAGCAGGTGTAATTTGTTTGTATCGGTTACGATATAACCGGTATAACCGGTTGTAATAGCAACCTTTAACCCATTTGTCATTTTACCTCAACCTCCACCTTCACCTTGCAGTCAACATGCTGGAGGCGCTGGACAACATGCTGGAGGCGCTGGAGCAAGAAAATTTGCTGTTTCGCTGATAACTATCAATTTTGTATAGTAGTGTGTGAATTTGAAAAGGCATAGGCCTACAGCCAGCAATAAAAACATGGTTGCATCATCCCTCAGGACATCGTGATGGAAACTACTGTGTACACTTGAGGCCTTCATAGCTCGTCCAGGGGCTCTAGGCTACTCAGAACTGGCACAGTCTCTAGCCCGCCGCTGGTACAAGAGCTGTGCTTGTACAGACGGCAGTCTGAATTTATTCGGCAAGGTAAAGGCTTGGATGTTCAGGAAACGACACCGACTTTTTATCTGCCTTCTGCTCAGACATTCAACAGGATCCTCTTGATTCAGGAAAACCCTTGCATGGCGAATTAAGTTAAGATTTCGGTGCTGCACAAGATGTAAGATAGCCGCCATTTTGTCTTTCTAAGATTGCTTGGACCCTTGCTTACATTTTCATCTTAAACTAAGACGAATCTTGCACTTAGATTTTTGATGAATACAGCTTACACCTGACATTAAGTTTTGTGCTTAGAATAAGTCAAATCTTGTGCTTAGTAAGTTTTAAGAATACGGCCCCAGATTACTGTATTTCAACTGTTCATTTACGGTTTGTGGTAAAGGAACATGGGTTTCGATGGCGCAAAACAATGGACAACAGGCAGATAATTGCACAGAGGACAGATGTTAAAAAGTATAGGGACAAGGGTTTCCCGGTAATATATACTTATGAAACATGTGTAAACCAAAATTATAATTATACATGGCTGCCAATGCTTAAAAACTGTGGAATTTCATCTGACAAGGCATTCTTAGCTATGTGTCATAACTGCTACAAGTAGTCTCTGGTAAACTCTGGTAAAGGGCAATGACTGACAATACCACATACAAGAAAAAAGAAGGGTTTATGCCCAGCGGTTACCTTGTGTATGTGGGGCAAACATAAAGATGAAGGCTACCATAGAGAAATGAATACCACACCTTTCATGGAATGGTTTGAAACCAAGCTGCCAAGTGTGATTGTTCTTGACAATACATTTTATCAAATTAAAAGACCAGAAAAACATGTATATCTCAACATGAGCCACATAAAGGGTATGTACTTTAGTTTATATACATATATTATACATGTCTGTATAGAAAAAAAAGGCAGGGTCTTAAAACGTCCCCACTAACAAAAGGAGATACTGTACAGGGCTTGCAATATGACTAGTTGTTGCTTTTTGCAGGCCATATTAGGCACATTTTTGTCTGTCCATGGGTCAGAAAACGTCTCATAAAACTAACAAAATAAACTTCAAACAAAAGGACTGTGACAGTCCCGTGCTCAACTGACTTTGCATGCACAGACTAGAGTGGTCCAATGAATTATGATGGCAAGGTCACCAGTTTCACACCATGGTCACTGTTGCTAACCCCCAAAATAATGCAGAAAAATCGCAGCAACACATGTTGAACAAATTGAGGTTTAGAGGTTTCCAGAAGTGTCACTATCCGTTTTCGAAGCAATTGGCAAGGCGGTTCCCAAGATTCACTCCTTAGCAGTTGGCTATTCCAATGCTCATTCAGTCATTCAGCATGTTTCAGAATTGTTGCTGACTGTAACCTGTATTCATTTTGTCAAAGAAATCAATGAACAAAGCAAAACCTATTCATTATCACACAAAAATTTATTTCAGTAATTGCCTTTAATAACAGATGCAATGAAAGGATGAAGGTAGTTGGCACATATCTGATATTGGCTTCTCAATTTTTTTCAAGGTTTTAATTAAAACTTCACAGTAACTTCATCTGTGTCATCACCACTGCTGACATTGGTACTTGCACTCTGACTCAGAACAGGTTGAACCTCTTCCTCTATCACCTAACTCTGAAAAATTTACAAAAAAATACTGTTTACTACAAATGAAAATTAAGGGCTGCTCCTGTATCAGCATGTGTGCCCATCACAGTATTAATTAATACTTCAGCATAGGCATGTGGTTAACTTGATCAGGCCTATAGTAGTTTAACCAAACTTGCAGTAGGGTTTTTTTCTAATTCATTTAAATTGAGATTTTATAAATGTTCAATATAATAAACTTCACTTGTGTACTATGTCTCTAGTACAATAAGTACAGCTGGGCAGGGCACATTGAATTTTAATTTTGAATTTTTACAATTCATGAACACACAACCCCAGCAACCATCCCCTCATGAAACTATGAAACTAAGTCTAAACTAACACTTGAAAATAATTTGAGCAGGGATCCCCCTGGACAAACCACTTTTGAGATTTTAGCTCCCTTCCCCCGACACCTCAGTCCACCAACGGGCAGGACTATTCCAAAACTTAACTAAACAATACATGACCCCAGAGTTTCACACTATCAGCAGGTCCAAGCTGATGATGCAATACACAGACATTCATTTGCTACTACCTGGGACCACTTTCAGTTGACAGGTATCTCCGAGGGCGAATCTTACGCAGATGCACTCCCATGGAACCACACTTATTATGTGCAAATGTAGTAAGAAATCCCACGTGCAAAACTTGCCTTTCACAAGTCCCATCAGCTACCAGTCAACTATTGCACAATGTCCACAAGTCAAGTTTCGGTCATTTTGATTTCTATTTGGGTCAAGCATTTTTAAACGAGTGTGCCAAAATAATATTATGACTCACTGGCTGGGTTCCAGTGTTGCTATATTGTAACAGTTATTTGCGAAATTTCCGGAAGTTTTTTCAGCCTGGGGTCAAAGTAAGGGGCTACTGAATAATCAACCTGATGGTTACCATGTCGGCTGAAGTGTCATAGTATCGCCCACAATCTTAACTATGTAAAACAGACGATTTGTCCAACTTCCTGTTTATAACCTCGACAAAATACACCATTGGCAAATATAAATATATAAATTTGTTTCATAATACCAATAATTTAACAGCAGCTGACAACAAAGGGCATTAAAAAACTTACGGATTTGACATCTCTGTGCCTACGTCGTGTGCCACAGTCATGGACTCCAAGTATCAGATAGGCTGATGGGATGGTTTCTCGACATTAGATTATCAGGAAGAGCCTAGTATCAAGATGCTTGGCAATCCTTCAAAACTGCCCGGTATGATATACCAGGCCCGGGATTGTGTATATGTATATGTTCTATATATGTTTAATGGCATGTAGCCCTGTTGTTGGCATGGAAATGCAATAAGGTTTTCTCTCTTTCAAGATATCCACAAACATGACAAAGAGTGCGTGAAGTTGCCAATTCTTTTAATTGCTGTCATTTTGTGGCCCGTTTTGGCAAATTAATTCAAATAAAATATAGGTTTTGGTTAGAGCAGACTGGAAAAAAATTCTAAACCGTTCTGGCAAACACTAGGGCACCTTTTGCTTGTCCAATGCAAAATTTACAACTTTACTAGACACGGACTTCGGGCTAGCTGCTGATGTCACGGACTACGCTTGTGTGAAGTAGTGAAACTAAAAGTGCCAATGGCAATTTCGATCTGCACGCACCACGACATAGCTGAAATTTTGTCTAAATATAATTTACTGTTTGAATTTTGATTAAATTTTGGTACATGCTTACAAAATACAATCATTATGATGCATCAACCTGTTTTACAATTAGTACCACACGGACGCCACGCGACTTCCATCACCACGCTTTAGCGTGGGCTTCAGTGCCTACATGAACGTGCAAAAAATGTCAAAACACACTCTCTCGTTGTCTGACTGGGATTTAACATTTCATTTACATGTATGTGTCTCTCCCGACCAAAACAGTTTGTGTTGCCACTGCGCAGCACCTAAAGTAAACAAATTAGGCAGAGGCCTTGAATCAAAACAGCGGAGATACTTTTCTGACTGTTTTAACCCATCATTCTCACCATTTTTGCAATGAGCGAAGCCGTCTTTGCACCTGTTGTGTTCAAGGCTGTTCATACTCGATGCCTTAGCGTGGACGCGAAAGTGGACACACGTCCATAAAAGTGGGGATAAAAAGAAAAAAATACTAAAATTCATGAAAAAAATGCATTCGAACAAACTTGGTGGAGATTCTCTACAGGAACATTGTCACCAAGGTTGAAATGAATCTGGCCGACGGTTGAAGAGCAGAAGTCGAAAATAGCAAAAATACACAAAAATTGCAAAAAGATCGCCAAGTGGTTTTGGAGAAGATTCTTTCAAGATTTAGCCAATAAATGACACCCCAGAAAATCATGAAAAATCCCAAAATCGCTGGTGCATGACCATATGAAGATACTTTGCAGAGCCCCACCCAAGGTACATTCCCACAAAGTTTTAAATGTATCTGGCCAGTAATTTTGGAGAAGTCGAAAATGTGACTTGTGGATGCCAGACGGGAGGCGCCAGACACCAGCCAGACGACACACGAAGACCCAGCACATAAGCAGACTGAAAAGTTAGCTGAGCTTAGATCAACAACAACCACAACAGCAACCACAACATATAATTTCGTTTAGGGCAACGCTGTATTATTTCCAGAAAGGGAAATTGTTAAAAAAGCTAGGACAGAAATGTGCATGTTTAAGCACATAAAGCAATGCAGTTCCGAGAACAAAAACTGAAATTAAACCAAGGTTTGCAATTGATAAGTTATCTACATTCATGTAGTGTTTTCGTCAGATTAGCCACTATCAGTATGAACCTTCTTTCACGTATAATTATGTTTCCTTTTCGATTAACATATTATTCAGGGTATTCGAGGTTAAACCCAGGCAGTGTTTACAGACAAACAGTATTATTGACAAGAATATTATAGTGATAAGACAAGACTTACATACCTGTTCCAAATATCAGGTCGTCTGCCAATTTGCATTAATACAAAACTGAGTGTATTTGCAGTCGTCTCTTGCCCTAGGCATTTATAAGGTGAACATATAGTTATTCATCGCAGTAAAGTCACTGTTTTATTTGAGACCTGATCCGGTCATTACAAATGTGTGCGTATTTAACATTTCCACGTGATCTGTCTGGGGTCAGTCCCCTGCAGACAAAACAGCATTTAATTTCAACGGGCAAACAAAAGATATCTCCAGGCAGATTTTCAATAAATTGTACTGCTACATCATGATTTTTCTTCGGAAGCACAGTTAATACTAATATACAGTAATTTTACATTATTAAAGCGCTTACGTATGCTGACAGGTTGTTTTCTTACATCTCCATTTACGGTTATAGATCAATTAAATATCTGCCAGCATGGAAAAAAAAGTTGTCTTTTTTTTTCAAGGAGTAACTAATGGATCAAACGACAATAATTAAAGAACCCAAAAGTGTTTTTGTCGTGCACGTGGAAGTCAGGCCCGCTGACATTATAATATAAACAGACAAGGGTCTGACTTTTTGTGCAGTATATATACATATAAATTTCCGTAAAATGGTGTATACTGACATATTTCGGCAGTTATTATTGTATTTAGAGAAAACTTTCTGACATGATCAAGACACACACAAACAAAAATAAAGAAAGCAGGGATGCCAGGTATGCACTGTATATTATGCAGCAATTCTTTGACGCTGCTATGTTGTACCCATCCAATCGAACAGCAGTGCCAATGTTACTGTCCCTCTGCTATCGTCGTATTCTTGACGTATATTTTATGTTAATATGCATGCTGGAATAACATAGTTTGGCCCGCTATATCCTAGTTTTACTTTCAAGTCATACCTTTATCAATATAGTAGATAAACAATAATATATACTTTATGGTTCTCCAAAAAGTGTCTGCCAGACAGGGTGTCTGGACACTATTCCTGTACTCGTAGCACAATTACATTGTTCATATTATGTTCTCGTAGTGATTTATCTTTGTCTCATTTTGCTAGGAAAAGGCACTGCACTTTGACACCCCCCCCAAAAAAGTTTTTACTTGTCCATATCAAATTTGCCATACCTTAAAATTCACATATACCAAACTTGGTTTATGGATCTTTGTTTCCGTAGGTGGGTGTTTTGCATCGAAAGTCGCGCACTGTGACCTTGACCTTGTTGCTTGACCCCCATGAAGTTTTAGTTTCTATTGGCCATATTTCCTATAGCATACCACTCCATCCACACTTGTTCTTAGCGCAGTAATTTATCAACGCAGTGAGTGTTTTGGAATTCCCTTAGCTATTAACCAGTTGGGAATTATGCATTTCTAAGCAATAGTTGATCTTATTATTTGATTGGCCCATTGGATCTGAAACTGAGGCGTTTGGGGCTCCAGGACCTGCATATGGAACAAATATAGGTATTACATTGTTAGTATTATTTTCTTGCAGTGACTTGTGAACCCTGTGTATTTTACATGATTTGTTTGTCTTAATGTGGCAGGAAAAGGCACTGCCCTGAATAACCATTATCCCCACTGGTCATCCACGTATGCACATTGGATTAATATGGTTCCTGATAGCCCAAGTTTTGATAGGAAACTATAACATGTACAGTTCTTGTATATGGTCATAACAATTTTGGTTAGATTTGCATCAAACGTAGTACGGATGTTCCTGTTTAATGGGTTTGTATCAATTTAGTACGAATGGACATGCTTTAGTTATTTTTTAGTATTTTTTCTTTGTGGAAAAACCATGGCCAATAGTTTTGAAAGTACACAGGTACACTTCTAGAGACCCTGGATCTTTATTCTTTTAATAAATGGCACAGCGATTTTTCTCGTTTTTATGAACGTTTGTCTGTTATTGCCATTTTTAATTTTTTTCAAACTGCATTCTAATTTTCTTCGACGTTTGTGGGAATGTACTCTGAAAACTTGTTCAATACGCAGTACTACTGGTATATTATGATTTTTAAGGTATCTTCAAAACTGAGAATTATCGATGAAGGTGCATGTATTTGCAAGCGTTGTTTTGTAGGTCTGTAAAATTCAGTCTGTAAAAGGTTTGCTGAGCATAGGACTATCAGATTCCTCTTGTTTATGAATGGTATATAACGTAACTCAACATATGAATTTATTTTCACTGGTTTTCACTGGTTGTCTGGAGCACATTTGCATTAGCATACAAAGTATAGAGTTTCATGTTGAAAAGGGTAAAGGAACAGAAGAAGAAAATGGAGTAACAAAACAAACGTCAAGGACATGAAATATTGTCGTGGTGTTTGGAGCGAAGCTTAAGATATTTAGAAAGTGACACTATCGAATTTGAGAATCATGATAAGTTTTTCGATATTTTACCTGCGATAAAGAAAGTAACAAAGTCGTTAATCAGCTCTTCCAGTGTAATGCTTAGGTTTTTTTCTGCAAAATACGAGTTCAAACGACAGATGTACTCAATAAAAATGATCACAATATGCAATAATATATATGAACTCAGCTAAATTAAAAGTCCCAAGAAATTGACAGTGAAAAAAATTTACTTGTTTTAAATTTGCTCACTTGTATGTTTGAGAAGATTGTTATATATTGTCGTCGGTTGGTGTATGCCTACACAGATTTTTTAAAGCACAAACGCATTTTTTCGATGATGCCTTATACTATTATTATTTTTGTTTCAATGGTTTATGGCATTCAAGGCAGTGTGGGTACTGGTTTCGCAGTACTTTTGGTAAACATTTTGAAAACAAGAAGCAGTCAGGTGAATCCAGTGCAAAATTTTGTGACCAAACATTTTCAATATGACTTATAGCAGAGACGTTGATTGGCAGTTTTGCGAACTGAAAAAAAAAAAACCACTTGGTATTAAATCCCCGGTGTTTTATTGAATATTTGCAAGGTAAATAGTGATATAATTTAAAATGTAAGCCTGGCATTTGTATGACTATATGATTAGTTAAATTTTTAATGTATATTAATCTTTAAAAAACGTTTCAACGAACCTCAACCACAGGACCAAATGCCTCACTTTGTGCTTGGATAACATAAGTTAGAATGTCTTCTGAGTGATGTTCACCAGCACTAACAGCAGCTTTCCGTTTATCACATAACTCCTTTCCAGTGTGTCGTAAAAATCTCACAGCCTTTTTAACTTCTTGTCTGAAACTCCACTTATAAAGTGGGTTTACCTGATGATTAAAATAAACCAGGTAGGTATACTTAAGCTAAGAAAACCTAACTACTTACACAAAAAATACAGTTGCGTCTCGTTTCTTATCCCGTACTAAGGGCCATATTACTTTAAAAATGGACTTAATACAGACTACGTAGTCTGACTGACCATACTATGGGCTATGCACCAGACTACGTTGTGTTGCACTACTTTCTTTCCATTCTTGTGTTCATTCCCTTATATGGCATGGATCTGTAGTGTCAAAGGTCATTGGATCCCAAAGCTCATTCAGGGGCACAATGGAGTCCAATTTCCAGTTAGTTTTGGCTGAAAATTTGTGGGAAGGTAAGTTTATTTACTTCTCTTTGTATGCCAAGTGTGTTTATTAAATATTCTGTAATCATAAATTTACATCAATTTTATTCAGAATATATTATTTAAATTTTTTTCTTTGTTTATCTTCTCTATGTTTGTAGATGGAGGAAATGCATTGCCTGATGATCAGTTGATTTCCTATTTAACCAGTCTTGAAAACGAAGAAAGTACACCTGACCCTGCAAACAACTCTCCCACAAGCAGTATATCATGTCCTCGGCTGCCAGACAACACGCTAGAGGGAGATACCAGTGATGGTGAAGCTGCTGACATCGCCACTCTTAGCCGTCAAGTAGGCCTCAGACCGAGGAGCCCTCCAGCGGCCATGCCAGCAGACGACAACACAGCACACGGGAGCCCTCCTGGCACATAGCCAAATGTGGCGCGTGACATTCTTGATGCCAATGAAGACTCCGAGGCTCTCATGGATGGGCATGCAACACATGAAAATGAAAATGTGGACCCTTTGACAAACTATCTTAACTCAAAAAGAAATAAAGCAACTGTTAAAAAAACTGATACGTGCACAAAGATGTTCTTGGAGTGGCTCAGTACAGAACCATGTAACGAGACCCGCGACCTACTTGCGATCCCGCCGTCAACTATGGATCGGTATGTTGGGGGCTTTATTCTTGATTTGAAAAAAGAAAATGGGGAACGCTATGAGCCTGACACATTAACTAGTTTTCACAGAGCAATTAACAGAAAGCTAGAGGAAATTGGCTACGGTTATTCTTTGGTAAAAAGTGTAGAATTTGCAACAAGTAAAAAGGTACTTGAGGCCAAGAGACGCGAAATGAAACAATTGGGAAAAGGAAATCGTCCCAACAAGTCTTACTGTTTGTCAGAAAATGAGGAAGAAATGTTATGCGAAAAGGGTCATTTAGGGCTCGATAATCCTACCTCCCTGATAAATACTGTTTGGTATTTTAACACCAAACTTTTTGGTTTCAGGGGAAGTCATGAAAGCAGGCAATTAGAATGGGGGGACATCACACTTAAAGTGGATGAGAATGGTGGCAAATACCTCGAGTTTAATGAACGGGAAACAAAAACAAGATACGGAAATTCTACTCACCTGCGCCCATTCCAACCCAAAATATTCAAAAACAAAGTAAATCCTGATAGGTGTCCAGTTAGAGCCTTTGAATTGTACGAGACTAAACTTCCAGCTGATTTAAACTTTAGCGGAGCTTGGTTTTACCTTCAGGTCAACCACAAACGTCCAAATGAGCAAAACCCTTGGTTCAAACATCAGCCCATGGGTGTTGATAAATTACAATCAATGTTGAAAACCATGTGTAAAGCTTCGGGCATTTCAGGCCATAAAACTAATCACAGTATTCGCAGAACCATGTGCACGCAGCTTTTTCAAGCAGGTGTCCCGCCCAATATGATCGCTCAACTGTCTGGGCACAAAAACGTGCAATCTATCAACAATTATGCTGTAGCCAGCACTTCACAGCAACGGCATATGTGCCAGATTCTTCAAGGTAACATCCCCGAACAAACACGCGTTCCCTTGACTGTCACTTCCTCACCCCCAACATGCCAGATAACACCCATGTTGACGCCGTCAACATGGGCCCCATTGACGGTGCGATCGCTCCCTTGGTCCCGGAGAATAATCGAGCTGTAGCAGTTGCTTCGGTCTCTGGGGCAACTCCCCGTCGTCCTGACATAACTTCTATTTTGCCTATATCAATCTTTGCTGGCGCCAATTTTTACGGCACTGTAAACATTAACATCCCAAACGTGACAATGAGGATGTAATTTGCGCTGTTCGACATCAAACTGTAGCAAAAAAAACCCGTTTTCGTTCATTTGTCCGGTAGCTGTCCACATGGCTGCCATTTGAAAACTTGACTGTTCACTTTGTTTATGAACTGAATGTATTCATACACCAGAAGCAAAATAAAATGAGGTCGCGTATGTCTACATTGGGAAGCTTGTGTCTGTTATCTTTTATTTAATTATTAATAGTAGTTTTTTTTAATTTACAATGAAAAATGAAAATTGATAGTACTTAAGTACGGGATAAAAAGAAAACTAGGCTCGTCCGGAGTCTACTACACCAGACTACCTTCGTGAAATTCCGCATCACACGCGCCCTTCGGGCTTGTGTGATGCGGATGTCTACTCAGGTAGTCTGGTGTAGCAGACTCCGGACTCACCTAGTTTTCTCATTATATTTGTATTTCCGTGCACAAAAAAATTATCAATTAAGGCTAAATCGCACAGAAAAGCCAGCCAATACACACCGGAGGAGAAAATTGTCACTACTACAGTAGCAAGTGTTGTAATATATTCTCACGCCATGTTTTCAGTCATTTTCTGTATTTGAAAAAAATAATTTTGGCCCGTACTTTACACATAAATAAATCTTTGAAACCTGTTCAGTTTTGTTCTGTGATTTTTAACTTGCAGCCATAATTAATGGACACAGAAAAAATTGCCTTCATGAACAAGACCATAATCTGGCTGACCAAGCTTCTTTTGCAAAAGAATCAGGTTCAATTCTCAGGCCGAATATCCACAAAACAAACTTGGTGAGTCAGATGAAAAAATATTATCATCGGCTTGACTTAAACATTAAAATTACTAAGTCTAAACCTACAATCACGATTGATTGGGGTGGTTTTCCTTGATATTAAAATAATACCTAATCTTTACTTAATTTCGGCCTCTAGTACTTCACGGTTGTGATGGTAAAAAGCCACTCACGTGTTCCCACTCTGCCATTCTTACGAATGCAGAGAAACCCTCCATTGCCTTGAATATGGCCTTAGGAAATGGGCTTTCCTCATTTTCGACACTATTGATATCCATACCAAAAGCCACCTGTGAAAATATGTTAACCAATGACCTTTAAGTGTTAACTAAATATTAATAATTACATTGAGAGGCCCATGCATTCCCATTTCGTTTATTTCTATTTACAGAAAACAAATACATTAATTAAAGCGATGCCAAATTTGAAGTCAGTGGTCTACGAGGTTTGTAAAATTCAATGCACCCTGGAGCGACCTATGCCATAATGCGATCCTGGACTTGACTTCCAGGACAATGGCACTTTTGCGCCCACTACAATGCAGAAACAAATCATTCTTGTAAAGGAAACTGCCAGAGATATTGTCAGACCTAACGTTTGGTCTTACAGGTGACAGCGCGATTTTATATCTGCTAATAGTATGCTAAGACTGAAAGGGGAAGCTGTATGCGCCTTGAGAAATACAACAAACCGTGGCATGAAATTTGGTCACATTATTCTTTGCAGTATCATGCATAATGTTGTCACAAAATATTTACCATTACCACACAGCTGACCAAAATATTTTGAATTGTAATTCAAAATTGGTTGGCGCTCTTGACTGTGGTACGATTATCAACAAATGGGGACCATACTGTTCTATCAGCCTTTCATACTCCCACTGCCCCTTTAAACAAATACATGAACACATCAACATACAGTTGTAAATGTTACAATGATACGTGTCATTACGCCATAGCCTATAGCTAAGTATCAAATTTCATAAGATGCCTCTTTCATTGCTGTTTTAATCAAGACAATTCACGAATTGTTCTAACGATCATATCAATAGCTGGAAAAGCTGGAAAAACTTTCATTGAATGCTCCGTATAGCGACTTGAATGTCATTCTGTACCTTGCCTTAAACGTCCAGTGTTACTCGGTGGAAGTAGTCCGCAAGGTGAATCTGCGTTTTTCCATCAGCAAAAATAGCCAATTTGTTCATAAGTATGTCACTTGTGTCATTGTACTCTGGCATCAGACCTTTGATAAATCTGTATGGTGAAAATTTGAAAAGCTTAGTAACACAGATATATATATATACAGAATACGGGCTTCTTTGGTTAGCCTCAGCCCAATGAACGTTATAGCGCACAGGCACTCGTAACGTTCAGTCAGTCAAGCTTCCGTGCTAATATACGCAGGGGGGGGGGGGGGGGGGGGTGAGGGGGAAGTGGGTAAAGAGGTTGGACCTGGAACATCTATGCGTTCAATGACCCACATAGGGCCATATCTGCAATAAAATATTGTGTATTCATCTGTGCAGTCAATTATTTGTGCTAATAAGATGGTAGCAGATAGGCCTAAAAACTACAACGTCGTCACATGGAGCTCCTACAATAGCGTAGAAGTAGGAGCTCCAGGTGACGACGTTGTGGTTTTAGGACCAGACCATCTTATTAGCACAAATGATTGACTGCACAGATGAATACACAATATTTTATTGCAGATATGGCCCTATGTGGGTCATTGGCCGCAAGGACGTTCCAACTTCCAGGTCACCTTCTTTACCTACTCCCCCCGCCCCCCGCGTATATCAGCACGGGAGCTTGACTGACTGAACGTTACGAGCGCCTGTGTTATAGCTGAAGGTTTTTTAAGGTCGTTAAGACATATAAGGACCATTCGCCTAAACTACTGCATATGACATGCCACGTAACATGTGAATAATAATAATAATAATAATAATAATAATAATAATAATAATAATAATAATAATAATAATAATAATAATAATAATAATAATAATAACAATAATAATTCGCTACCTGCATATATGTGCATACGATGAATGATGCATCAATGCCTTGCACTTGAGAGTTTTAAATTCAACAGAAAACATATTTCTCTCTTTAGTTATGTGTTTGAAGGGGTTCAGAGAATTAAATAATCTGAACAGAGCACAGCATGATAAAAGCATGGAAATTGACACAATGCCCGATCACAAAATGCTTTATGTTTCCCATATGTAAAGCATCATGAAGTACCCTCTATTGTCGCCCATTTACAAACTTTCTCCCCATTTAGTATGACTGCCCAGTTTTCATCCAGTTAAGGGTTTGGAAAGTTACCATAGCTTTACTTTGCTTGAAATCTTAGATACCAAAATGAATGCAATACAAGCCACTAAATCTAAAAATACGATACTTTATTGTCAGAAGCACCCTGTGAGAAGATGCCATATTATTATTGCTCCAGTAGGCACAATGCGCGCATGCCTAGACCCAGTTTTCGGCTACTTTCGCAGCAACTCACTCTGGGATTCAGGGTATGTGACAAACACTTCTAAGAAGCATGGTACCAACAGAAAATAAAAGTCCAATCTTCCATGTATATACAAATGTTTTAAACACTTTGCACAAATGGAAATGATTCAGTGCATTAATACCTAGAATTAAAGAAACATTACGGATCTTAGATGTCTTTAACGACAGACAATGTCCAGTGACAATATCATATATTACTTTATCATTATTGAGGTAAAGGTAGGTCTACTTAAGAAATGCATAGAGTTTGGCGATATGCTTGGGGAATTGAACGTAATCAACATAAGACATCTATGGTATGTCTGAATGTGAATGTATTTAATCCCCCTCCCCGTGCTAGGAAACTAATCACATCATTGAAGCCGCATAGGTCCACCTATTAAAGGCCTGCAATTACGTGGCCCTCAAATCCCTAGAAGTGAGAAATTAAGTGGGCCATAGTATTCCTCCTTTGTAGTTATTGACCTTATTAATTGAAGCGTTAAATTGTAATTTCGCTGTCACTTCCACAGATCCAAAATAACAATGCACAAATTTATGTGTCAGGATAGCTAATGTGTTTACATTTAGGCACAAGTTTGCCATAGCATGTTCCTCAATATGAAATTCATATTATAACTTCAGACCCCATGTGCTTCGGAGGTTCGTATGGTACAGATGGGACACAGAAATGGATCATTAGTACCCAATTCTTTTGTGTTACAACATAAATCCAAATGCATTCACTCTGTGGATTTATTGCTCTATGACCAGTTAATAATCTTTGACCACGTCCTTTTTATGTGTACAGTAAATGTCCCACAAACACAACATGCCTCATCATTCTAACCATCAATCGGTAGTCCAGATGCATAAAAGAATTTAACACCTGACATGACAGGTGTTTGAGTGACCTGCTGGTTTGAGACAATGGAAGTCAAGGATTTAAAGCTATCCTATCGGCAAATTGATCAGACTCTGGTGACACTGGCTGCATAGCTAAAGTTGGGATTGCTTTAGGGCAAGTGACAGGTAACTGAGAGAAATCTGCATTCCCTGCAACGGCTGTTTGGTGTCAGCTAACAATTGCTCCAAAATGACATCCCAAACCGATCATCTAAGTGTTGGCACATTGGCCTTGGGCCTTGGGAACCTTTCGCTCAGCAGCTTTACAACAGGGTCATCAGCTACCTGTATTGATGCTGGATGTTGTAGTTAAGTCATGCCTCTTACCGGAACAACTTCGTCCTTGGTGTTAGCAGACGTGTTGAAAGGATAAATTGAGACAAGACGTCTTGTGCTATGCTTATACCTTCTCCTAGTAGCAAAGAGAAACTGGTGGATTGCCTAGAAAAACAGTTTCTTAAGTGCACTAAAACAGACATTATCAAAGAGGCCTCATCATATGACTGGTGTGTGGAGGGATGCATACAATATAATGTTTCTTGCCCATTTCTTGACAGAGGGTGAAACATGGGTTTTGTGCCCACATACATCAGAATATAGGCTTTATGTGACAAGTCTGGTTCATATTTGAGAAGGGGACTTTCCAGAAATCTCGAAATGTTGAATTGGTCAACCAGCTATCAGACAAGACACTTTTACTAACATTAACTGCACACTTTGTCCATGTAGATTGCATTATTTTACCTCTAAAGACAAAAAAAAGACACGACTTCTGGAAAAGCACTTAACACACTGGTAACAGTTGGCAATTCTGCTCTATATTATGCAATATCTGAGACTTTAATATCCATTTCCCAATTACAATAAAGGCGTTCTGTTCAGGACTGAGGAAGTCTCATCTAGATTGAAAGTATGCACTGGTGAATCCAGCAGATCATATTGTATCCAATTTAATTTTGTCTATGTAGAATTCATTGTATTAAGCAGTGGTAGTGGCATCTGGCTCACCCATTGCCAGTGTCTGTGGTCACAAAACAAGTGCGTCAGGTCATCTTTTCGTAAAGCGCCTTTACCACTTTCTGCAAACAGTCCTCATGGAAGAAGCGGCATTTTCAAGATGATGTGATTGGCCAATTTAGTCACATCAAGTTAGAAACCGCCAAAACCCATTGTTGCTGCTTGTTTTAATGTGCTCAACCATTTTTCTCATCAGTTCATGTGAGAATGGACCGAGGGCCTGATCTCAATGTTCCCATACTAACTTTTCATGAGACTCTTTCCAGGAAAGTTTGCTTTGGGATACCATATATTCTTGCTGTTCAGCGGACACTTGTTTATGTTGTTATCACAAGCGTACATGCGTTTCTTTATCTGCAGAAATGAAAACAATAATGTATATTTTAACAATTCATTGTTATTTGCATTCAAAGTATTTTCAGTTATATTATATTTCTGATAAATATAATATCAAGAACAATATTGTAATGAAAATAAGCTAAATGGATAAACCACTATGATCAATTGCGTACATATGGTCTTTGATCTGGAAAGACAAGCCGGCGTGCTATGTGGTGTCAGAAATGGCCATAATGACTAACGGCTAGGCATTGCAGAGGACATTTTTTCAACATTGACATATTTTGCTGAATTATATGAAAGCATATCGTTTTACCTCGCTCATATGTATTTTTTTTATGTTCCATACGAATCTGTCTACGCCGCACAATATGGAAAGTACCTATTACTCACTAGTTTTGGGTGCATTTTGCTGATGGTTCCAATAACGAAATTTGTATGGATGTGTGCGAATATTAAATAGCAATGACGTCATTAATCTCGCGCATCCACTGGATGCGACTGGACAAAAATAGAGCCTGGCTGAAAACTGGGCACGTTACTAGATCAGGAAACCTTGATATCATGAAAATGAAAGATTATTATTCCCCTTCAAAAAGCACAAATGCTGCTGAGACATTAGAATGATCATGATACGGAAATAACGTTAGGCCTATCACACTTTTATCTCATAATGCATCATTACCAGCATTTCTAGGACCCCCTGTCTTGTTTGGTATCTACAAACAGATACAGTTATAAATTGCTGTAAGCTTGTATACAAAAATAAATTGTCTTTGGGCTTTTGACAGAAAATTAATGTTCACCTTTGTTACCAGTCAATTTCACATCTGGTTACAAAGTTTATGGTTTATATTCATGCCTGGTCGCAACTTTTATCACATCCTTGTTTCAGGCCTGGACGTATGTATGAATATATGTATGTATATATATATATGATTGCTTGTTTTCGTGCCTGGACATAACAGTTAATGAATCTTTTTATGCCTGCATGCAATTATCAGGGCTTGTTTGTTTTAAGGTTTGGCGGCAGCAATGGTTACTCTAACTATAATTGCTTGTTTTTAGGCCCCGATGCAACTATTATTGCTTGTTCGTTTTGATGCTCAAGTGCAAATATAGTTGCTTGTGTTTGTGCGTGGATGCAATTTTCCTGGCTTGCTTTTACCCCTGGATGCTAATATTGTTGCTCTAAGCCCCAAAGTACAAACCAAGACCTCCTGCAAACTCAATTTTAGGTATGACTTACCCTCGATTAAATGCTGGATTCATAAATGTTCTTCTTCTGGACCACTTCTGATGATCTATCTCAGTCACCAGACCGGTCCCTAAAAATCTAAAAGACAGGACATCATAGATATTTATCCATCCAATCTACCGTATCATCAGTTTTGTGCACACGACTTAAGAACAACTGAAGTTTTAATTCTCTTGAAATAATTTTGTTTTCTCTTGACAGAAATTGTATTTAAATACAAAGTTTGGCAGATATGTAACTGTTCAGTCATTTCTACACAAATCGTCTTAGGTTTTAAAGGGTGGGAGGACTATTAGGCTTACAAAACTTCTGATGTTCACGTATTATTTGCACAACTAGTCTACCTTAAATTCTACTGACAGACTTAGCTAAGGATGTATAAATAACTATTGAGTCGTGTACCTAGGCATGCATCTTTCAAATGTTTTAATTCTATGTATATTATCAGTTGTTGCGTTTGTGACCGGCATAAAGTTTCGGCAACGTACGATAAATTGACCATCAGGAAATCAGATCAACTGGCGTGATAAAACATTATTATTCACCTCTTTCTCAAAAATTACATTTAATAGGTCAATTGTACCTTTCTCCAAATAAATAACCTATGATATTGTACGCCTTCTCTGCCTTTGGATATCCTCCTGTAACAAGTAATATCTGGTAAAAAAAATTAAAAGGAGCTCAGACAATCAGTCAATGCCCAAGTATATCACATGATTATTGTGTGCTTATGACTTACTTGGCTTGAATGTCAACTTACTTTTGCTGTTTTTATATGATGACTTGATTAGGACATCTACGCAGTGTGTAATTTGTCAGTTATTTTCCGTGACATTCGCACAGGCTTATTGCTTGTCATACAGACCAATATCCTTGTCTTTTTCCAATTCACCAACGTGCTCGAGATAGTACAGAGCTTCTACTTTGGAGGCAAACTGCTAAGCATAGCCCCGGAACTGACTGTGCGATGTGTATACATTACGTTTCCACTATAAGGTCTAAAAGGGAACCTACTTGTTGGAAGTTATTCTATTTTGGGAATTAGGGTGTTGTAATTTTGAAGTATATAACTTCATCTTTCACAATGAGACATTATTATGCAGTGATTATCCACAAAAAAAATTGGGGTAACTTGATTTACTTTTTCAAGGAATGTTTGGACTGCATATTGTTGCCACACGCGTATTTGATCATAATATGTAAACCTTTGTTACTGAAAATCCAAATCAATTTATGTTTGCTAGTTCTATAAAAGTAAAAATTATTTCGTTTGAACTAGACAGTTTTCAATCATAAAAACTAGAATCTGCTTATGTGATTATACTTGACCCTCAGCAATGTGTACTTTTGTCCACTTTCACGAGGCGTACATCAGCGTGCAAGAAATTGAAATTTACTTCACTGATTATACACGCGTTCGATAAATGCATGGATGAGGAAGGCCTTTGCTGTACTATTACATGAAGTGTCTGATAAAGGTCAGGATTGCGTGATGAAATGTACTTCTATGAATTTATCTGTACCTCCTGCACATATATTTGCTAATAAGTTAATTTTTGTGGATATAAAATTGGAATATATATATATATATATATATATATATATATATATATATATATATATATATATATATATATATATATATATATATAATATATATACATATGTATATATATGTATATACATACATATATATGTATATCGAACACTGAAATCTAAAAACTGGATTTGCCTGTACAAATTTGGACTACAGGAAACATTTTAACAGAAAGTACCTTCATCCATATTTTGTCCCAAGTTAAGGATTGTATGTGAAAATGGTGGGACTGATAAAACTATATAATGAGAGCAAATTATTCTTCATCTGCGTTGTCTGCGATTGCAAAGCAAGTGATGAATCCCATTTTTTAGCATATGATATTCAACTCGACTTTCATTACAAGCATTTGGTAATAATAAGTAGCTTTCTGTCTGTAATGTGTTTGCACATGGTTACAAATCTATTACGTTACACAGAAAAAGCATTAATGTTCAACAAGAGTAAACGTTATCACTTATCATGTCTTATTACCTTCACAGCCTCCAGGTCAGCTGTCATAACAAATGGGATATGAAGAAATATGATCTTTATTGTTTGTCCATATTCTGTCATCCTGCAATGTAAAACATTGTGTTTCCTGAATATGCAAACTGTGTGTAGTCAGTGTGAAACTTGTTTGCCCTCATGGCAAATAAATAGCTTTTTATTTTGTCGTTTCAAAAGTACTTGCAATTATGTAAAATCAAGCAAAACACACCACGCCGCACACAGATGAATTCTATGTGATTGGTCCAAGCTTGCATGGTATCGGGTGATGCCACAAGAAACAGCAAACATTTTGTCCACGGTACCGATGCATCGTCCATATATGTACAATATTTTTGTTTCAAATGCTTTGAAAATAAAATAACGTTTCTTTGATTTTACTGACAGATTATTCACGTTAAACCTCAAACAATATTTTTTTAAATTTTTAACTGACTTTTCTTACTAAACTACCGCGGAAGAATTGGCACTCTTTTCCATGAACTAAAATGCCACAAAATATAAGAAATGATCTCAAATGTTTACCAGAAGTAAAACCAACGTCACATGGGGTCAGTTAGCAACAATGTGTATACTGCAGGTATTTCCATATATGATTTGTTTATTTGCTGTTGGTTCCATTTATGCGTTAATTGGCATGAACTCATTTTTAACATTCTATAGACAAATCAAGGCAAGGATTTGCTATTGTCAAACTTGAGACATTGTAACCAAGATGAAAGGAAGTGTTGCATCATGAAAAATGTACATCTACCATTTCCATATCACCTGAGCAAAGAAATCTCCTCGTTCGAAGTTCCGTTTTAGCTCGCCCAAATTTCCTAAAATAAAACTGAAAGAAAACAAAACAATTTGAATTAGAGGCAGAAGCTATCTATTACATATCTGATTAACCATTATGGAAAGCATTTTAGTGTGAGTCCTGACTACAGGTTTGTGCATACACAGTGTAACAGTGGCGGACAGAAAGTAACGCGTGGTTTGGTGAAACAGTTGTTATTTAACTAATACTCATACAGGGTTTGGCGAAACGGCATAGAAATAATACTAGCAAATTTTTGTTGTTTCAAGAGAACAAGTCTTTGGTGTATCGTGTGAATTCAGGAGAATGAATACCCTCGCCCATGCAAGTCTCAACAAAATGCTCCATAATTTTTTTCCTCCGGTCATTTAGATGTTAAACGTTTTAGACATAATGGATTGACACTTAAAAGTATTACATTTATCGGATGTCATTCTGTCGCGAAATGTTATAGGACATAAGTCTCTGTTTATATATATAAAACCTTTAAATACCCGAGTAATTATAATAATTTCATCCTTGCAACAGCTAGGGCAAAGGAATTAAGTTTTTTACAGCATGATTTCCATGTATTAAATGTACGCAAAAGGAAGTGCAGTGTTGTTGTGTATTTCGCGGGGTATCCCATATATCTCCGTAACCGCCTGGCCATTTGGTTAATTTCATATAGTTACAAGCTCGATGCGCAACTCGGTTGCATACTCTGCCTGAGGTGAATGCTATTCAGGACGCCATTCCTAAAATACGAGCGCCTGTGTGTTTCAAAGCGAGTATACGTACTTTATTACCTGAATTATCTGCCTTTTACAGGTTTTGGACGCATTTGCATTCTGTCAATATTTCTGGATTGAAATCTGTTTGTTTGGGCACGACAAATGAATAGAAAAAAAAAAAACAAAACAAAACAAAAAGAAAAAAAAAAAAAAAACAAAACAAAACAAAAAAACCCCAAACAAACTTCGCATTTAGTTCGACGGAGGGACACAGATATGTTTATTACTGGCTAACCTATAAACTTGATATCAAGCCATAGTCAATGTGCATTTTAAACGGTCGCCACGCCATGGTCAGTGCAGTTGCCCAGCCAGGCGTGTTGGAGCAGTGCAAAATGTACACTATAAGGTCCACCCATAGAAGTTTGCCATAAATTTCGCTTTGCTCTAAAAGGAAGTGCTTCCCATGTCATCTTTTACTTCAGTGACAGCTTTATATTGATGAAAGCCCACTTGCAATTGGCCAAACCATCATTGCGCGTAATATCTAGTGTAAAATTCTTCCCTTTCCATTACAAAGTGGCATTGTTGGCGACTCCCTACCCAACGTACATTTTGTGTCCTTGACAAGATACAAATCTTCATTTCAAGTAGGTACGTGGAAAATTTCAGAACATTAGCCAGAGGCTATTATAACCGACCATACAAAATTAGTCCAGGCTAAAATCAACGTGAACATGAAATAAAACAAATTGCACATAAAATCTATTATCACAGAATAAGCACTAAAAATTACGCAGAGCAGGTAGTTTACAGCCATCCAGTATTTAGATTGCAGTGAAACTATTGACAGGCAGAACAATCACAAGTGTTATCAAAATTCCAAGTTAATATCAGTTTTTTTTTGAAAGGGTGACAGCATGTTTATAACGTTAGGGATTCTGTTCCAAATGTTGACGCCAAGCTATCTCTGATATTTTTTTTCCAAAAATGGCCTTATTAAGAGCAGGAAGATCCAAAAATCTGGATGACCGGAAATTCTTATTAGACTGAAGTTGTAAAAACATTCTCAGTGTAATCTGGACCACAGCTGCCTATGGCCTTATACACTTCTGTGGTCAGGGAGCGTAGTCTCCCTATAGATAAAGTTGGCAGTCCTGCCCTTTTAAGAAAGGTGCAATAGTCACTAGAATGGTCGTTAAAAATAAAACGAAAACTTCGTTCCTGTAAGTTTTCTAACTTTTGGTAAGAGCAGCAGCACAAAAGGTGGCAGACTAGAGGACAATCATTTAAATTTGAAAGAATAAAAGACCTGAAATTCAAAGGTTTGGAGGACTCGTCAAAATATAATCTGATGCCTCTGAGAACATTTATTTGTCTGGTTGCTTTCTTACAGAGTGAGGGAATATATACATCAAATTTGAGCTTGTCAATTTCTACACCGAGCAGTCTTGCATGATCTTCTGACGTGATAACCTCACCTCCAATCCCCGCAAAAAAATTGATGTTGCGCGAGTCTCTCATAAAGGGACAAAGAACAATAGCCTGAAACTTATCAGGTTTTGCAAGCATTTCATTTGGTGTAAACCATTGAATGGACTCCTAAGATTCATGCTCAAGCACTAAGTACTTCGGTAGCTAAGTTAAGAAAACATTGGCCTGAGCTCCACTCTTCTCACGGTTCGAATATGTATTGTACCTACATTTTCGTTTTTGTAAAAGGTAGCTAAAGTTTTAACCTCGTTTATTCTCTTTCTCAAAGAAAATGCCTTTTTATTCAATCATTTATCGATCATAAAGGATAATGGGCGGGGTCAGAATGCACAAGGACAAGACTAATTTTAGAAGCAATTTTGTCGACTGTGCGCATAATACGGCCACACAACCATCTTGTGTTCGACCTGTTTCTGCATGATCAGGCATCATGCTTGTAAATAATAATAATAATAATAATAATAATAATAATAATAATAATAATAATAATAATAATAATAATAATAATAATAATAATAATAATAATAATAATAATAATCGTACCATCCTCAATTGTTGCGAACTATGCGTCGGCAAAACAAAGCGCGCTCTTCAAATTGTGACTGAGACATGAGGCTTCAGTCATGATATACTTTTGTTTGCTCATAAGTCTAAAATATGTATCTTTTTGATAGTCCCCCATGCGCATTCATTTCTTTTGTTAAAAGTAGATTGGAATAATTTAAAGCAGACCGAATTACCTGTAGCAGATTTGCAAATCTCTGTTTTGCATATATATTTTTATCCTACATCAATTTCCATTATTTTATTTTCACCCACTGTCTTCGGAAATTCGAGCTCTGATATGTTATATATATTTTAGTTTGATATTAACTACATGCCTATCCATTTCAAAAAGCCGCCTTCCTCTTTTGCGAGAGATTAATAAAGTATTATTGTGTAGGCGTAACTTGTAACATTAAAATTTTGTAAAATTAGAGGTCGCAGGATATGTAACTTTTTGGACCTGCAATAAGATCAACGAGTTCGGCGGAGAAGAAACTGACGGTAGATAGCCGAGAAACCAGAAGTTCCACTCTTCTCCGTGCGCAATGTATAATAGGCTCTTTGTATCTTGACATTTTGGTATACAATGCATCCCGGACAAGTATTCACATTTTGTTGACAGAAAACTCCAGCTGCCTTTATGGTGTTGCTACGACATTAAATTAAATCTTTATGATGAGATGAGCGCCAAAGTTGTCAAGTCTATTCTGTTTCGCGGAATAAGATGCATTAAAATAAATGAAGTTAAAAAAGTAGATCTACCATTGCTTTTCCAAATTTTCGTTGTGTGAACACAGACTTCTTGTTTTTCCTCAAATACTTTATTCTTTATTGATTGATTGATTGATTGATTGATTGATTGATTGATTGATCGATCGATCGATTGATTGATTGATGTGTGACTTCTGTCGTCATTTTTTTTAGGAACAATTGCTCCGAAAAGTACCAAACTAGGCATGGTGATAGTCCTTGTTGTGAAGTTGTACATATTGTTTCGAACTGTCATGATGTTAAAAAGCATGCAAATTAGGGGCAATTAAAAATTTAAAAGATCCTTATCTTCCAACCTATGATAGACAGACACAGAATTCAAAGTAGTACACACAGGTTTGTAACACCTGTCACCCTAATGGACACTGAATAAAAATTGTAAAATTTCAAATGATGTTACTTAGGAGCACTTGAAACATTTAAAAGTTGAATATCTCCGAAACTTTTATAAACAGAGGTGCCAATCCCACCTCAATTTATACGTTTGTGACATAGCTCCATCGAAAAAATCATGAACAAAAGCATTTGGTTAATGCAAATTAGGTGAATACACAAAATTTAATTCTTGAATAACTTCCAAACTATTATAGATAGAGAAGTCAACTCATCTTCAATTTATAGGTTTGCGACGTAGCCGCATCCAATGGAACATGAACAAAAGTTGAAGCATTCTAATTCTTGCAAATTAGGCGAATACACAAATTTAAATCTGTAATGACTTCCAAAGTATGACAGACAGAGGTGTCATTCCCACTTCAATTGGTATGTTTGTTACATAGCCGCATCCAATGAAACATGAACCAAAGTTGTTGCATTCTGATTTATGCAAATTAGGCGAAACAAAATTTAAATCTTGACTAACTTCCAAAACTATTAAACATAGAGGTGTCATTTTCACTTCAAGTGGTAGGTAAGTTACATACCCGCATCGAATGCAACTTGAAACAAAGTTGAAGTGCTTGAAGGTATGCGAACTACGCAAATACTCACAATTTAAATCTGGAATAACGTCAAAACTATAACAGACAGAGATGCCATTCCAACTTCAATTGCCAGATCTGTGACATAACCCCATGCAACGAAACATTAACCAAAATTATAGCATTTTAGTTTATGAAAATTAGGTATATACATAAAATATACATCTTGAATTACTTCAAACCTATCATAGACTCAGGTGTCATTCAAACTTTAATTGATATATTTGCGGGAAAGTGCATCCAACGAGCCATGAATCGAAATTGCAGTAATATGATTTAAGCAAATTAGGCAAATACACAAAACTTAAACCTTAAATAGCTTCAAAACTATGATAGATTGAGGTACCTTTCCAACTGTTTTTTACATAGCCGCGTGACAAAAATATTCTTGCAGGAGTTAATAAATACTGACCAGGCAATCTCTTACATTTTTCTACGCACACTGACTGATTTGCTGACAAGCAAATAAAATTTTTCTAGTTACAAGTTATGTCTTGAGATTTTTATCCAAGACGTCTGTTTTTGATGTGGTGTAGATAATTCGTGGTAAAGTGGTTTGTATTCATACAGAATATTAACATACTTGGTGCATAAAGTGAGAAAAATCTAAATATCACCCAAAACTTTGGCATGGTATGGCATTTATCGATTTTCTTGCATGTTGCCATGGGCATGAATATGAGCTGATGTCATAGCTCCGTGACAAGACAAAGGTAATTTTTGCTGGGGCATCATAACAGTATGACCTTTAGCCATTTTATCGATGCAGTTCACTCCTGTCACGATCATGTCTGTGTTCCCTGTAACGGTTACCCTATTTTGTGGTCAAAACTGTGTCACTGTGTCTTGTGGGTCACGTACATGCGTTATGCAATGAAAGTTTGCTTACCCCAGAGCAATAATTTGTGATATAAGAGCAGCAAAAGAAGTTAATTCATAAAACGTCTTTAAAGAAGCGTTTACCTCAGTAACACAGGATCATATTCGTTTGGAAATGGTAAAACTAGTGAATCCTGCAGTCTTAGTCAATGTTCAAGAACCAGCGATTTGATGCATTACGCATCAGGGATTCGAAAGAAAAAAAAGGTGAAATTTTTAAGCAAACCTGGTACGCTTTGGTCCGGGCACACGGTCGTAGATTGTATGAATATGCCAGATATAGAGTAAATATGCTGCTGCAGTTAAGAGTATAAGTATGATAAACGCTGCCACACTCCAGAAGCAAACAAACACTAAATCCGCCGACATATTGACTTATCAGAAATCGATCTGTCCCCGTGCGCTACACATGGGCAGTCATTCGTACCTCTCACAAATCCGGGGACCTGCAGAAACTCGCAACATTGGGCTTTCCAAAGTACTGACCCATAACTCGCGTTCCAGTTGATTCAGAAGCCAGCGGTGCTTTAAAATTTGCACAATTTTTGTGTCTTTGACATTTCACGGTAGTTTTTATTTCACTGTTTTGGTCATAATTCTCATTCAAACAATGTTAAAATATTATTTCACTGTGTTTTTATTTTCACGGTTTTGTGCCGTCTGCGAATTAAGCAAAAGTAATAGTTCAGCGAAATTAAAGCATTTTACAGTACTCTTTCAATGACAACCTGATCCGATTACTAAAAATAGCATGTGTGTAAACTTACTCCACATGATGTATCTGGGGTCATTTCCCTGCAGACAAAACAGTATTTCATTTCAAATGCCAAATACAAGATATCTATCAGCAAATTTTCAATGAATTTTACTGCGACACCATGTCCAATCTTCGGGAGCAGATTTACTGCTTATTTATGGTATGTTTAACAGTTTTTACAGCGCTGACGTATACTGTAAGATTTCTTCCCTTGCATCTCCAAAATATGGTTATATATCCGTTGGCCATTTCCGCGTGAAACATCTGCCAGCGCTAAAAGTTCTTTCTTTTTGACATGTAAGCAGTAGCAAATGGATCAAACGGCAATAATTACAGAACAGAAACCTTTGTGTGTACTGTGCGTGTAAGTCAGGGCCCCGGCCATTATAATATAAACAGGCAAGGGTTTGACTTTTTTGTGCAGTATATATACCACCTCACATTATCTGTAAATTGCAAGGATTTTGGCTTTTTTGTGCCGCCTATCTATCTATCAATCAATCTATCTATCTATCTATCTATCTATCTATCTATCTATCTATCTATCTATCTATCTATCTATCTATCTATCTATCTATCTATCTATCTGTCTGTCTGTCTGTCTGTCTGTCTGTCTGTCTGTCTGTCTGTCTGTCTGTCTGTCTGTCAGTCTGTCTGTCTGTCTGTCTGTCTGTCTATCTATCTATCTCAAATTGACTCAGAGTATTACATGAGTTTGTGTCCCAGTGCTACATAATTATACAGCTTAAAATAATATACAGATAAGCTGCTGGTTTCAGCACCTAGTTCTAAAATGTACCCTCATATATACCCATATCCACAACATGTGCTTAAACCTTGTGTGAGCAGTTAGCGTTGCAACAAGAATGAAAAGAATCGAAGTAGTGTTGATGGAAAAAAGTATCAAATGGATAACTGCACTCTTGACGCACTGCAAGTGCAGGAAGCCAGAATCAGTTATAAATGTAAATTAACTTTGCATATTACCACCCAATACAGAAATGTACCCACATATCTATATGTTCACAGCAAAATGAGTAGCAAAAACAGAATGAAGATACAAAGCCAAAGCACTACAGAGAAAGTGCGAATAAAGAGTCAGGTGATTGTGGAGCAAAGTTGAAAAGAAAGCGGCAAGCCAACCCACAAACAACAAAGAGTTCTTACTGGAGATGCCAGATGGAAAAACCATTGGATGATGGATACCAAACAATGTGAAGCTCTAAGCCAAAGGATGTGTGCCATGTTCGATGATTTAAGAATAAAAGTCTGGAAACCTATCCTGATAAAAAACAATAAGAGAAGATGTGGACCTTAGCTAAATCAATTAAGACTTGCAATGGAGCTGTTCCAGCAGGAGAGCTAGAATGAATAGAACAAATCGAGATAAGTATTTCAAACAACCCTGGAACTGACCCTCCAGCCTGCTGCTACCAATTCAACACATTGTTGCGTGCGTTGCGTACGTGATAAATCAAAGAGATTTGACTTGGGAAGTTGAATTTTTTTGAAGATTTTCCCATATAAAACCTAGTTTGGGATTGTATATGGGTGACCTTGACATATTTTGCAAAGTCACATAGGCATGTCATGTAAAAGTGACGCAGACGCAACAACTCTACAAGGATTTGACTTAGGAGGGTGAAATTTTGCATGATTATATACCAAAATATGAACTAGGATGGGATTGCAGATGGGTGACCTTGACTTTTTTGAAGGTCACATGGCCACTTTTTTAAAAATCATTGCAGATGCACTCGACAAAGATTTGACTTAAAGAGGCTGAAATTTTGTGTGATTATGTTCCTATGTAAGACTTTTGTAAGACCTTGCTTCTGACTGCAGATGTATGACCTTGACCTATTTTTCAAGGTCACGTGGGCATTTTGTCTAAAATCAATGTGGACGTGATAACAAAAGAAAGATTTGACTTGGGAATTTGAATTTTTTTGTGAAGATGTTCTTACATAAAACCTTGCTTGGGATTGAAGATGTGTGATCATGACCTATTTTTCAAGGTTACGAGGGCATTTCGTCAAAAAAAAAACGTTTTGAAATGCAATAAAGAGTATACCTTCACCATATCTGTAGATCAATCGAATCTGTATGCCTATTTATAAAAATAAGGGTGACAATAGTAAGGGCGCATGGTTAGACATTTGATTTTCTGTCGGCAAATCAGCCTGTTCTAGTTTATTGATATGTATCTATGAATGTAAAAACCTCAAGCGGTTCCAATAAAACAATAATGTTTTGACTGCGGTCCCGCTTGAATGGCCTTATGATAGAAAGTGGTCTAGCAATTCATTTACAAGGTATTAAACAAAGTAATAATGTTGCAGGCTACAGTATGTCATTCCGACGAAACCAATTTCGAAAAAAAGGGTAAATTCGGAGAATCTTTATTCAGGGCTATTCCAGGTAAAAACAAATTCTGTATATGCCCTCAAGTTGGCCCTGAGAAAGCAAAAAGAGCAAGAAACTATTTCAGTAAAATTGATTCTATTCACTGTGATGAACATACATTTTTACCCTTGTGGCAGTTTCCTTTCTCATGGTGGAACCACATTCCTCAAAACGGTATCACTATAAAGTGCCCACCGCAGTAGCATCCTGAGGAACTACATTTGTCACATCTGCAGATATAATAGTTTTAAGCTATCCAAATATAAAATAATATCAGGATACATGTAAATTCTGTCCGATTTTTCAAATCCTGATTGACGTAAAAATTCCATAATTGACATAAAGAAACGCCATCTGCCCAACCATTATATTTTTAAACATATGAAGGGTTATAAGTTTCATTTTTGATTAATTTTTCAAGGTTAGAAATCTACTATGACGTGTTTAGAAGCACCCAATTTCCTATATTTTCAAAATAAGTAAAATAAAAAAATACCCTTTCTAGACATATGTCTTAAATATGGGATGCGACAATGCAAATTCAAATTGAATATTAAAATAAGTACAGCTATTACGAGTATGCAAATTGTATGGCCGATAATAGGAGAATATGACTATCAGAATGACAAAATATAGAAACAATAATATATCTAATAAATGAAACATTGAACACCGAGCAAAATAAACAGTTATTTGTGTCAATTGCATTGTGCTTGGGGTTTTGATGAATGTTCGGGGGTTTTGTTTTTTATTGTTTCTCTTCTGTTGCTTTTTTCCCTTTTGTTTTTCGTATTTACAATTACATGAATATGTTAGACCTCACTCAATACAGGTATAATTCACAAATCATGTTATGCGCCAACTGGCTGCTATATTGAAAAATGTATGATGGTTCCCCTCATTTTTTTTTTAATATTCTTTTTACAAACATTTTGTTTGCAAGAAAATACGGGAGCTTTGCACTAAATTCGACTTGCTTCCTTTTTAAGCCATTTGTTTTTGAATAATTGATACATATTTTTACTAAGCCGTATAATGATCTGTTTTACAAATTTTTGTTTTAACGTCTGTTTTGGCAACAGAAATCTTTTCCTCTCCAGTTGTGGAGATTTAATGATCCATATGACAGCAGTTCTGTCACAAATATTGCCATGATTATCTTTTCTTTGTGGAAATTGTTTCACACGGGTCACATGTTCTAAAAGTGGATATCGTATGCATATGACAAAATTATTTTACTTAATCTTTTTGCATGCTATTTTCACACTTACACTGAAACTCCATTCAGTTAAAACATGTTTTCACTGATTTAAATTTTCTTTCTTTTTGCTCTTTTTTTTTTTTTTTTTTTTTTTTTTTTTTTTTTTTTTTTTTTGTTCCTTTTTATTTGGAATGTTTGGTAAAGCTTAATGTCCGTGGTTAACTTGTATGTGGTCTCTGTTGGCAACATATTCTTCATTCATGAATTATATCAATACAGCAGTTCTGTCAAACATAGTATGCCATGATTGCATTTGCTTTAATTGTTTCTCACCTCTTCCAGGTCCTACTGGTGGGCATGGCATCAATCTTGTTTTGACTCAGCCTCAAGCCTTCCATTTTTACACCTTAATTCACATTGGTGGTCTAACACTGAAACTATATTCGTTCAAGACATGTTTACACTAATTCCAATTTTGTTTTCTCCTTTATATTTTTTTCTTCCTTTTTCAATACCTTTGGTATAGCTTCATCTCTGTGGTGTACTTGAATGTAGTCTTCGGGAGAAACATATGTTTTTGCATTGATGAATTATATCATAATTACTTTATTGAAATAAAGTAATACATTAAAACATGGTATTGTACATACATAATTAAAAAAAATTGACCTGTATGTCAATTTGCCACTACGTTTCTTTTGCATTGGCGGTGTTTAATTATCAGGCAGGATGTGATAAGTTCAAAACTCTTGTGCTTGACTTGTAGATTTATCTGGACACTTGAGGAGTTTCGTGCTAGCAGAAGTCACTGTTGTATGTATCAAAACAGTTCCAACGTCCATTACATAGGTGAGGATGTTACTCCACCTGACTTCATCGCTAACTCATCCCTCTTGGGCTGTGACAGCGTAATTCATATATTCTACTTGCAGATTTTTCAGAACTGAAACCACAAACTGTGTTTACTGAATTTATCACCTGAGACTGTTGCATTTTGAGTCTCCTATCTTTCAGATTACCTAACCGGGCAATTCGTGGTGGTGAAAAAAGTGGCACTTGGTAGCTGCAGGCAAAAGTAGTCATTGTATAGTACTTTAATTTGGCACAATCTGTACTAAAAGTCACCAGCATGGCTGAAAATTAAAATGAAGACAGAAGCGTTTGAGTGTTTAATAGCAGAAACAAATGTGACTCTTTGCTTTTAGTTTGCTTGCATAAAATGGTTACTGCAGTTGATATTGCAAAATTTTAGCCAACAAAAAAATAAATGAATGAATGAATGAATGAATGAATGAATGAATGAATGAATGAATGAATGAATGAATAAATAAATAAATAAATAAATAAATAAATAAATAAATAAATAAATAAATAAATAAATGAATGAATAAATAAATAAAACCAATTTATTCTGTTTCTCTACAGACTACCATATATCAGATTATTTTAAAATAAATTTTAAACATGGATGTCTTGATTT
>CAXHWN010001377.1:178749-252249 GCA_964020975.1 Hermodice carunculata
AATAAATATACAGATTATGTGTTTATGGTTTATGTGGTTTACCTGCCACCTGAAAATTCTGTATGGAGTAATTCAAGTGAATTTTTCAGTCATTTAATATCCGAGTTGTACATGAATAGTTACGCAGATGCAGTGTATGTATGTGAGGATTTCAATTGTAGATTGGGCAAACTTTCTGATATAGATATTAATATTGATCATATTGTTGATAGACATGTATTGGATGATGCAAGACCAAACCATTATGGAGAATTATTGTCGGAGTTCTTGAAAGATATGAAGCTATGTACAGTTAATGGTCGGGTTAACCCAGAATGTGATAATTATACTTTTATTTCAGGCCGAGGAAAATCAGTTGTAGACTATGTTTTGGTACCACATGACATTTTACAGAATTGTTTAGATTTTAAAGTATACGGCGTTTTGGATATTATGTCACATTTTGATGTAACAGAGCTGGAATCTGAGTATTGTAGACGTCCAGATCATTCCATTCTTCACTTAAAATTTTTAGCAGCTAGTGTCGTTGGGAGGAGTGCTGAAGATAGTTTACGAGAGGAAAAAATTGTGAGTAATGAAACTCATTCTAAGTGGGTGTGTTGCAAGTATAAATTTGATAATGTTAATAAGAACTTTTTAAATAATGACAGTTGGCGAGTAGCAACTTTAGACATTATTGATAGGATTGAACATTGTAGAGAGCGACAACATGATATTGATATGGTGTATGAAACGCTTTGTAACTCTTTATTCACTGAGATGGACAAGTATTTAAGTTTTAGAGATGTCGGTAAAAATACAAGGAAACGGTTTAAGAATCAGAAACCTTTTTGGGATGCAGAATTATCCGATTTGTGGAAAGATATGCACGCTAACGAAAAAAACTTTATAAATTTCAAAGGTGCAGTTCGTGAAAAGAGTAGATTAAGGCAAATTTTTCATCAGTCACAAAGGCACTTTGATAAAGTGCTGAGGCAAAAAGAAAGGGCATTTAATAGAGGTCTTCTTTTACAAATAGAAGAATTAAATACTGAAAATCCAAAAGATTTTTGGCATTTCATTAAAATGTTAGGACCGAGAAGTAACAAGGATATACCTATGCAGGTATATGATGATGATGGAAATATTTCAGCAGATATTGATTTTGTTTGTGATTCGTGGATTAGTGATTTTGGAAAATTATATAACAGACCAGAGCATCTTCCAGTTGGATATGATTTAAATTTTTACCGTGAGATTTTGAATCAGAAATTACGTTTGGAAGTTGATTTAAATGATGTATTACCAGAAAACGATGCTTTAAATTATGATATTACTTTAAACGAAGTGGTTAAAATTGTTAAGAAACTTAAGAAGAAGAAAGCAGTTGGAATCGATAGAATTCCAAACGAGGTACTACAAAATGAAAATATTAGACCTGTCTTGGTCGCTCTATTAAATAAATGTTTTATATTTGGAGTTGTCCCAAATGTTTGGATTAAATCTGTTATTTTTCCTATTCCGAAAGGAGCAGATAAGGATCCTTATGTTCCACTCAATTATAGAGGAATTAGTCTTTTATCCACTGTGTCTAAGGTTTATACTGCAATTTTAAATGGGCGACTAACTGACTACCTTGAAACATTAGATTTGTATGCAGAAGAGCAAAACGGGTTTTACGAAAGGCAGGTCTTGCTTTGAGCACGCCTTTTCATTGTCTACGATTGTTCGTAACAGAATTTCAAGAGGTGAATCTACATTTGTAACATTCGTAGACTTTGAAAAGGCGTTCGACTGGGTTGATAGGGATTTATTACTTTATAAGTTAATTTCGTATAATATTGATGGTAAATTTTATAGAGCAGTGATATCTTTATATACAGATACTGTTGCTGCAATCAAATTGAATAATAATTTAACAACATGGTTTGAGACGGTCACTGGAGTAAGACAGGGGGACTCTTTATCTCCCACTTTATTCGGTTTATTCATTAATGATTTAGCTAATGATATAAAAAATCTGCAGTGTGGTGTAAAGTTTGATCAGCATGAAATTTCATTATTATTATATGCAGACGATCTGACTCTCATAGCTGAATCAGAGGATAATCTGCAAACCATGCTTAACTGTCTTTATGAATGGTGCTGTAAGTGGCGCATGAAAGTTAATATATCAAAAACAAATGCTGTCCACTTTAGAAAAAAGCGAAAAATGATCACAACTAGACATTTCTTTTTACATGATAATGAACTACAAATTATGGAGAAGTATAAATATTTGGGTTTTTATTTTGATTCACATTTAGACTTTAAAGAGGGGGTAGATACTTTGGCCAATGCTGCAGGTAGAGCTTTAGGGGGTATTATAGCTAAATTTAAAACATTAAAAGATGCAGGATTCAAAACTTTCACTTCTTTGTATGAAAGTGGTGTTATACCAATTTCTGATTATTTTTCGGGTATTTGGGGGGCAGGTAAATATTCATCAGTCGAAAATATTCAAAATAGAGCAATCAGGTACTTTCTTGGAGTACATGCAAAGGCACCTATTCCCGGTCTGCAGGGAGATATTGGTTGGCTGTTACTTCGTAGTAGGCATTTTCTTAATATGGTACGAGCCTGGAATCATCTAATTTCTTTAGATGATTCGAGGCTCGTAAGACAAGTTTTCACTTGGGATTTAAATCAAGGGACGGGCTGGGCAAATGATATGAAGACGGTCTTTGTTTACTTAGATTGTGGACATATTTTTGAAGGTAAAACCGTGTGTGACCTTGCTTTAATACGTGATAAAATACATGCTAAACATCTTTCAGATTGGATTGTAAGCGTTGGTTCCAAACCTAAGTTAAGGCAATATGCCAAGTTTAAAACCACGTTTGAAACAGAAACATATGTCACTTCATTTTTACCAAAACATGAACGTTCAATTTTTGCTCAATTCAGGTTGGGAATTTTACCTCTCAGAGTGGAAACTGGTCGCTTTAATGGTATACCTGTTGAAAGACGTTTGTGTATTTTTTGTAATAATCAAGCTGTAGAAGATGAAATTCATTTTTTGTGTGTATGTCCTTTTTGTTTAAATTTAAGACAAAGTCTGTTTGCAAGTGTGGCAAGCAGGAATGGTGGATTAAATTATATGAATGTCGATGACAAATTTGTGTATTTATTAAGTAATACAGATGTTCGATTACTCTCAAAGTTTTTGTTTCAATCGTGGACAAAACGTCGTAATTTCATGTACTCTAACGTATAGCCTTCATGCACATCTTAATGTATCTGTTTATTTGAATTATTAGTGACTTATAAGCCCAAGAGGGCTGGGTACAATATTGTTTGAAAATTGTATTTATTTTTGATTATGTATGTACAAGTCACTTTAATAAAAAAAAATACCATACCATACCATACCATATATAAACCTGCTATTACTGTGTGGTGAATCTTGGGATAGGCAGAGACAGAAATATGGTACGGTAATTAAATATTGTGTAGAATAGATGAACATCCTATTTTTATACCTAGTGCACAGATTATAGCTCAACATCTCGCGTATCATTCCCATCAAGATGCTCACTTAGGTACAGAAAAGACACTTAGTTTCTTGGCAGTGAGTGCTTGGTTACAAAGGCATGCAGTTGTGTTCAGTGTATTTTGCAGAGGTGCATAGTGTGTAAGAAATTATATGTGAAGCCATGTTCTCAGTTAATGGCAGACTTGCATCCTGCTAACATTAGCCCTTATATACCAGCTTTCACTGATGTACGTCTGGATTGTTTTGGTCCTTATTTTACTACCTTTTATGGAAGACAAAAGAATAGACATGGGTGTATTTTCACATGCAAGAGCTCGAGAACTATACATGCCGAAATGTTGCATCCACTGGACGCAGATTCGATTTTGAATACTCTGTAGGCTTTTTTCGCGTCGAGCCAGTATTTTCACCGTCTATAGTAACAATCCATGTAATTTTATAAAACGGGAACAATAGTTTCCTAAAATATTCAAGTTTAATACCAGGCATGCACTGATGCAAAATGCTACATCCAAAGCTATTCATTTCGTATCACTGTACCGCATGCTCCACACTGAGGAAAATATTAGGAAAGCTTTATTGGAGTTGTAATAACGGTTCTTAGAGTAGTTCCCTCGCTAGGCTTCAACACTTCAATATGAAGCTTTACAAACCACATTCTGTGAAGAAGAAGCTCTGATAAATAGTCGCCCATCGACTAGGATTAGCACCAATCAAAACTATTTCATTCATTAACCCCTAACTCTTTGCTTACACTTCACACGTTTACAAATGTTTCTCCATGTGGCTTCTCTGTCACAGATTCCTATCGGAGAAGATTTCGGTTCTCACAACATCTAGCTGTTGTGTTTTATTCTGAATGGGTTAAACTTTAATCCCCTACCTTAAATTTCAGATCAAAATGGCTAGTGCCTGTCAATGGCATCAGAGTTTGAGAGTTGGTGTTGATATTTGAAAAAGGGATGCCTCGTATCTTATGGCCACTCGCCATAGCTAAGGATGTGTTCGTGGTTAGAGATGGCAAAATACAATCCGTCTTACTTAAGACCAAAGTCGCTGGTTAGGGCAGGTATTTTACATGCTAATAATACTGCACGGTATAATTACACAGTCTCAGTATTCATTATATTGAACTTGATATGAGTAATTGTCGTGTTTGAATCATTTATAATATGTTTTCCAACAGGAGGACGATCCTATTATTCTATTACTATTATTATTTATATAATTGATATTGATATTAAATGAATTGAAATATATATGCATTGAGATAGGATCATGGGGCAGTTGTTTGTGCTAGGAGTAGGATAATGAATTGTTTAAAGTTTTTCTATTAAGGATTTGAATATTCAAAACTCTGAGTGCTTAGTTTACTTTAAAGTAGCTTTAATCGTTTTCAGAGGCTTATGGTCAAAAATAGTTTCTCTCAAACAAACAATGATATCTGTAATGGTTGTTTTCTTATAAACAAATATACGGCTTTTTTTAATTTTGTTTTGTCTTAAGCATTCGTCTTCGGGGGGGGGGGGTTGTCACGTACAGATTGGCTTAATTTGATATTTTCTGAATGTAAATGATTAAAAAGGTAAAAATATATATATAGAAGATTTTTCTTTTACTTTTGTATTTCATTGAATTATTGTATTTCGTATGTCAATAGGCAAAAGATTTCATGATACTAGTCCGTTGGTAGGAAAACGCATATTGCTACATGTATAATCGGTGCATACATGATGTGTATCAGAAAACTGTTACTATCTGGAAATCCAATCATAAGTGCGCAAGGGTAAAGTATCAAGTATTCTTGTTACTACGTTTTTGGTCCAATGACTAGATTCACACGTTAAGAGACTCTGGAGTTTTTAACAGTGAGTTTCCAGTGCTGCTGCTCTCTTTTATGGTGTGCTATTTTCAAGTGCTGGTTTGGTGGATCTCAAACTGCAGAGTAGTCGTCTATGACACAGCCCTAACAATGGGTTTGCTTGACGTTCATAACTAAAATGTTTTGAAGTTTCAATATTTCAGCACTTTGTAGAAAGTATTTGTCTGTGTTGTATATCAAATTTGCTCGAACCTATCGTACTTGATTTGGTACTTTTTGGGCTTATACCGACCACTGGTGTATACTTATGTTTTCAAGTGTTTAAATGTAGAATACGCACAGCACACCTTAAGTATCAGATATTTTGGATGAGTTGTAGATAGCTTGTTTTGCCCGTGGTAAGATAAATTATGTGTATTCATGAAGTTATATTCAAAGCTACATATGATGTTTTAAAAGGTAATCAATATTTTCTCATATAAATGATAAAATGGAGAGTAGAGTGTACACTTATATGTTTTGAAGAAATTGTATGTTATATTTCATCAGTTTGCAGTTGGGAACCCGTTGACGAACGTAAACACCAAATAAGTAGAAAGGTGTGTGGGACACATCCATTGTCGATGGAAAAATGAACTAATCTTTTTATTGATTGAGATGCGTGGTATCCATTCGTCAAATATGTATATTGTATTTTAAGCTTGAAATCAACGGAATGCTTAGGAGAGAAATCCATATTTAGTTTGGGAGGAGCTAGGACCCTCTTTCAAAGCAATCAGCATATGAGAGCTTGATATTAAGACATTAATTTACCTGCCAAAAACGAATTTGTAAGCAAGGTTGGGTAAAACAATGGCTGAACTTCCATACATGCCGGTATCTAAATTTCTCCTATTCCTTCTTAGAACTCACTTATCTAGAGCAGATGGGCAAGTGTTGCTGTTAAAACCTATATATCCTCTCGAAACCTTGACTGTTTTTTTCTTCTAATTACTTTTGGCCTTAACAATTGTACGTAACAATATTCATGTGTGCGTGATGCTTTTGCTCATTTCAAACACAAAAAACCCCCCAAAACAGACGCAACTGAGAGAAATACGTACATACCTTATACACGCACAAAACTGAAACAACCCTTTTGAAGCGGAAGCGATAGTTTCTTTTATGTTTAGCCTAGACACAAACAATAAAATATCGTTTCTTCCATTGTATTGAATTAAAACATCCCATCCCACTCCCAACTGCAATGCTCCTCACTTCTTAAAGATAGCAGATTGAATGTGTGCCAACACCATTAAACTATGAGGGTGCAGTCAATGCAATTTCAATAGCTATTGAGGATATGATATATATATATATAAACTACAATATTAATTGTAGTGCTTTTTACCACCGGGGGATAATAATATGAGATGTCACAAAAGCACGGCTTGGACCCAACTGTTAAAAGACAAGATATGTCTTAACAAACATGTATGTTTTCAAATAATTTTTATCACTATATAGTATAATGGAAAATGTTGATTGCTTTTACTTACCTGCTTTATGCCCATTGGGTGGAATTCACCTGATCAGTTTACTGCCATACTGTAAAGTTTGTGGTTACCTAAGTGTTCGCGCAATTTTAGTATTTAACACAGCGGTGCTGGGATTGGTTGAAATTTCCTAGCAAAACAGACTTACGTCCAAAACTGGTTTATGAGAGCACCTGCATAAAGTACTGTTATTTTTAAATCTGAAATTAGGCTCAAGAAATTATTAAAAAACGAGTTTTTGTTCTGATGAAAAGTATCATTATTTAATAAATATATCTGATTACTGTGCACTTTTTTATTATTTGAGTATTAAAACGATTCCTGTAGCTTCAATCAAATGGCAGCGTGCACCTGATGCGGCGTCAGCAATCACAATGCCAAGTTGCTCAGATGGATAATTTCAGCATGAATAGATTGTTTTTGTGCCTTGTTAGTTAAGTGGTGTGCGTGAATATGTGAACACTTTGAGGTGACGATAAAAAAAACGGTGTAGCGGCAATCGAGAGCAATTAAAGTTGGTGACACATCGACGAAGACTCTGTATCAGGTTTTATCTGCAGTTTGAATTTGGCACTGTACCATTCAATTAAATTATTAATAAATATTAACAATTTTTAGCACTTTTAAGTTTCTTCTTGTTTAATCATGGATTTAACTGATGGTTTCATGGTTGAACTAATTTAAGGGTTTGTGATAAGGACCTGATCACAAATACGTGTATGTTAAAATTACTTTGCTCCAGTTACATTTTCCTTAGTAAAGATTGGGTCCCCATAACATAAATTGTAAATGTCGTAAAAATGAATACGCTAAGAACCGAACATAGACAACATGCACGTGATCAATTAGCCAACAATATGCGTTAGTACAAACATATATCAATATTATAAGATGTAAGAAAACGGGTACTGTTTAAACATAGAGAAAATAATCCAAAAAATTTACTTCTAGACAGATTTTGAAGTTTCTTTTTATGATCTTGTAAGTCTAGCCCAAGATACGTAAGAACTGAAATAAATGGAGCAGAATAAAATAAAATTCAATTAGGCCAGAACAATAACTTATAAACTTAGGCATACCTCTATGTATAAACAAACAGTTTATATATATATATATATATATATATATATATATATATATATATATATATATATATATATATATATATATATATATATATATATATATATATATATACATATATATATGCAAACAGACATTCTATAACTACCAGCGGCACATATGTCGTTATGTCCTTTTGTTGAGACAAAACGAGCAAATTTGTTTTAAGGGTTGTAATTTGGTATTTCGCAACTGAGGCTACATTTGTTACGGTCCAAAAGTTAACAACACACAACACGCCAGCAAATTCCAACCACCTGACCAACAAATGGCACAGGGTAGACAAACAGGGGATAGAGAAAACGTAGCTCTGATTTGCCACTCCTCAAAAGGTGCGATGAGACACAAAATGTTCTCCAACATGCAAGTAGGCTCTCTTGGTGAAAATACATTAATCAAGGCATACATATTTTGAGCAAAGGAGGTGGGGATATGTGTGAAGCAAGTGTTGAAACTGTGGTACAGTTTGAAGACTCATTAATTGACTTAATACATGTATGTAATGATTTTACAATCAGGAACATGTCAGCTACTAAGTAGCACAAAATCAGAAAACTATTTTGGCTTGTGTGCATTACAAACGTAGAACGTATTTAATATATGTTGCAAATTGAAATACAATGGACCAAATTGATACATAACTGTTCCTAAATTGACAAATTGGGGCATATATATTCACAGTATACTTCACCTGATCACACAAAGAAATGTTTTCACCAGGGGTTAATTTGTTAGGGGTCAATTAAAGTGAGGCTAAATGCGTTACCGTAGGTAAAACAATATTTTCCAGGGGACTCATAACATGTCCGTGATTGGCAACACACACTCATTGGAAAGATGAAAAAAGGAAGGGGAAAGGATGTGTCTAGTGTTGCTATTCAACTATGGATATATATATATATATATATTCTACAAAATTAAAAATGGGGATGTATAGCACCATTGCTGCAGTCTATGTGGTTTGAGTGGAAAAGGTCTCCCAAATGGAGCTCTTAAGGAAAACCTCTAGAATAGTCCTGCCTAATTATTTTTTTTGTTTGATGTGAAAAAGTACGAAGATATGTGATCCCAAACACAGGCGCTTGTAATGCTTAGTCAGTTAAGCATTCGTGCTAATAAGAGGCAAGGGTGATGAGAAGGGTAGAGAGGATGAATCTACAACATGTATATGTGCGATAGCTCAATTAGTCTGCTGACTGCAATAAGGCATTGTGTATTCGTCTGTATATCCAATCATTGACTAATGGTAATGAGTTAGGGGATGGACCCACAACCACTTCGTCGTGCGACAGAGCCCCTACACAGGAAGGTTTGAAACATTGGCACGATTTCGCCGTTTCTTTACAAATCAACAAACCGGAACTCTGCAGATTTTTCCAAAACTAATTTTTACAGGTTTGTTAACTGACCAGCCATTGAAATCCACATATATTCATAGTAACACGCCTGTAATTGCCGCAAATGTCGGTCACTATCCATTTGGGGCTATAAATATGACAATGAAGTCAGTATTATGTACACTTTTGTCTGATTTGTTTTCCATCAGAATAGTACTTTTGAAAGAAAGAATGTCCATGGAAATGTTCACCAAGGTAGGTCTACATTTAGCTGTCATATACCTTGACAATTATTATTCCACAGAAGCTCATATTTTACATACGCCAGGGTTTAGGTACATGGACTGGACGGTGGCCAGTGGAGCCTGGCGCTGGTCAGCATTAGATTGCAGTGGTCAGTGGTGGAGGGCACTAAATAAGGTCCTACCTCTCGCCTACGCTGTGTATCGCTACCTACCTGCGCCCACCACTTTCCACCATCCAGTTCCTATGGCCCCAAATTGATGCTGGGCGGTGGCCAGCGGTAGACAGCCCTAGCCGGTGTGACCATCGCCAGAATCGGTTGTCTACCACTGGCTTCTACTGTGTACCACCTGCTACTGCCTAAATGAGGCATTCAGCGCCAATATCAATTTACTAGTGGATCAAGCCAATCTAGGGATGTGGATTAAAACTAGGAGCAAGTATGTTATCTAACACCATATGCAGACCATAAAAACCTACAAACCTGTAGACCTCACTTCTGACGCTACAGGTAACACATGTAAGTTGCATTTCGGTTGTTTTGAGATAATGGTGAAAGGCAGATCAGCATGTATGCAAGACAGACTCTGTACTAACTTTGCTCCTTCTCTACATCTTGAATGCCAGTTACTATCGCTATCAAAGGCCATGTTGATAGCTTTGTAAAAATAAGCAACTATTTTTAAAAACAACGAAAGGGCGCCAGGTTCTTGTAAACACTTTTCATAAATTTTATTGTTGTTATTCTTGGCATCAAAACATAGTAAGTAACTCGCCTTGTTAATACAAAATACATGTGGCATATTAAAGTACATTGTAAGCTTTGTAGTGTTTGTTGCTAGACTAGAAAATAACATTTAAGGTATATATTTTCTTATTTGTCACAGATATCCCAACATGCTGCTCGCAACTCAAAGATCTGCATTTGTGCTTAACTCCAGAAGATTTTTTTCCAGTATTGCTCTTTGTTTACCAGAATGAAAGAGTCAGGAAGGCTTGAAAAATGTTGTGCTCTTTCCTTTGTGCAGTCCAGGTACCGATGTCTTTTTGCTGAAGGATGTTGGAGTTCTGTTCAACAACTCTTTTTTCACATTGTGCTTTCAGGAACCCCGTGCTCACAAATTAGCCACAGGTTCAAGCATGTGCCATATCATTGTGTAATACTTCAGCTACTGCAAACTGTGCATAGCATCCAGCACATCATGTTTGAATGCCCTTTACACATTTGACGATGATTATCTGTCAAAGGCACAAAAAAATCTGTCTAGCTATAGCTAAAGCCAAACAATGCACAGATGCGACACTGTCAATCATGAAGAACCTGGCTGTCAGCAGAGTGGTACACATGCCTGAAAATATGTATTGATTCTGTGTCTACCAAGAATGAAATACCCATGGCAACATTTAAAATTGGACAAAAGTCAGAAGAAAAAATTGTTCAAACATGTCTTATCAAACATATTATAATGCTAAAATGTCGACCCTAAAATACCTAACTGCAGCATTCAAATACAGTACATGCTAAGTATGACTTTTTTTTAATTTTAAATATTCATCACTTAATTAATTCTGAACCTGAGACTAGCGGAGCTGAAGACCAGCCACAGGCACAGCAAGTGGTGAAGTAAGAAGGGCAAGGCAAAGGTAGGAAGAACTGAGCCTTGCCTGAATGACCAACTTTATGTTCTCAACATGTGGATGTCGCTGACAAAGAACTCCAATATGGTAAGTTGCACACGTCAGTGTTCACCTTGGGCTGAACCCAAAGTTAACTCTGACATGGATGAATTGTGAAATCAGGGCTTGAATTTGTGTGACACCAGCTGATTTGCTGACGGTTCACTTGAGTGTAGGTTACACAACCTGAGGTTGACACCAGATTAATTAAACTTCCATTGTTTATTTGTTTGCTGTTCCACATTGAATCAAAAGTTGTCCCACATGTAGAAGCGTGAACATATTTCTTGTCATTTGGGTAAAGCATGGTTGGAAAAGTGAAGTATACAAAGTTGGAAAAAGAAACCCTTTTGGAATAAGTGGAGGAACACAAATATATATATTTTTAAAAAATTGATGGCAGTTTGGTGGAAAAAAGATAAAGGCCTAAGAGACATTTACAAGCCAATAAAGTGCAATATATAGCGTATCAAGAAGAATGAAAGAGCAGTTTAAAGTGCTTGGAAAACCATGAAAAAAAAGGCAAAGCAAGCATTTTGTGCTAAAAAAAAGAAAGAAAAATAGAAGGAATGTACACAGTCTATTGTAATATCATTGATGTCGCTAAGAGTGGATAAACTTCTTCTGCAACAAATATTCAGTCTCACCCATGAGTTTTTAATCCGGGTGGGCTAATGTTGCATCTCCTATCAGCTCTTGCACCTTGCATCAAGAAAGGCATTGTCGAATATTTTTGCAGTGGATATTCATTGTCTCCCAACAAAATTACCTTTACATCTCCATTCTCAAACTTGGCACATATTTCGCTACCATGAAATATCTTACGTTCATTTGTGTTACCCACCCAATGCACGACTAGCTCGTAAGTTTTCTTCTTTTGCTGTAAACTCAGCTGACTGATAAGTCAGGAAAACTAAAAAGTGATAGGCGCACCAGGCCTCTTTTTATTTTTGGCAGTAGTAATAGAATTTGGATTTTGAGTGGTTAGGCTTATACGTTTTGGAAACACTATAGTCTGTTGTTAATGAAGAATATTTCAAAGGTTAAAAGGACTGGTTTCAAACCACTAGTTGCCTTTTATGTGTGATTAGCTGTCTCAAGTTAAGAGTGAAATTTGTCTCTTCACATTCCTATTGGAAGACGAATGTTGATGCTCTGGTAACTCTGGAATGTCTTTGCCGTCATTGTTGTGCTAGGAATTTATGAATATTGGCCTTGTTTTGCCGTTCTATTTGATAAATACTTCATTGGCTATGTTTGGCTGTGGGCTGTATTCTCATAGTTATAATGGAGGTAAGGTGTGTTTATAATATTCCAGATTCATAGTTGTCACAAAAACGATGTAGGCCTTCTTTCTTTTGCTGTAAAATCAGCGGCCTGACAAGTCACGAGAACTAAAAAGTGATCTGCCTACCTACCAGGTCTCTTTTTAGTTTTGGCTGAAGTAATAAAATTTGAGTTTTGAGTGGTTAGAACTTTACATTGTGGAAATGCCATAGACTGTAGTTGATGAAAAATATTTTAAAGGTTCAGAGGACCAGTTTAAAATCAACAGTTGCCTTATATCTGTGACTGCCTGTCTCAAGTCAGATGTAAAATTTGTTTCTTTACATTGGTATTGGAGGATGAATGTTGATACGTTGGTAACTCTGGAATATCTTTGCTGTCATTGTTGTTTTTTTGGAATTTATGAATATGGGTCATGTTTTTCTGTACTGATTAATAGTTCTGCATCGCATATTGCCTGCCCATTAAGAGAATAGAAAAACTTTTCTGTTCCTGATCAGTTCAAAAAGATTCCGTCTTGGTGATACTACTGCGTGTATGCAATCATTATCACTAATAAACCAGGTAAACATGCGATTGCTTCCCCCTCCCCCCCCCAAATCTGGAGATCTCATACCATCTTGTTGGTTGTGTGGGTAGACGATATGTTGTCTATGCAACAAAGCCAGTGCTCTTCTGCAACTTTTTCAGCACCCTGCTAACAGTGCCTATATATATATATATATATATATATATATATATATATATATATATATATATATATATATATATATATATATATATATATATATATATACTCCAAATGAATGAGCATCAATGCACAAAAGTCCACCATATCCATAGAACTGCAAAGATATCAAAAGCTGTACAACTGATAATTGGAACAATCCTTTTTATGCACACGTTGCAGGTGCCTCCCAACCAACTGCAAAATGTCCATCATGGCTTGTTTTGTAAAGCAAAACCAGACGCGAAATCCGTCATCTTCGGATTTGTGAAATGGATTACTTCTATCCTGCAGTATTCTTGTCTTCCTTTAGAGCCTTGTTCAACCTTTGCAAGATCGTCTGTCCACTCCACATAGGCAGCCATTTAAATCCCCACTTTTTTCTTTTACTAACTTCACCTTCAAACTGACAGTAACCAGACCTGTATTCTTAAAGTTTTCTTATGTATTAGAAACGCAGAAAACAAAATTTATTTAGAGACTTACCGACTCACACCCTTAAACCGTGGTGTAAAACCAAGCAGACGAGAGGTTCAGTGTTAACTCCGGGTTCAGCCCCAGTTTAACACCTGACGTGTATAAGTGGAAAGAAAAGTCAACCCCAGGTTAAATCCAAAGTTACCTCCACATCGAATAAATCCAGAGTTAACTTAACACTAAAATAACCCTGACGTCTGTGGTTGATCATAAGTGACTAATTTTTTTTCGTACTTCACATACGACCTGGTATACTAGTATAAGGTGTTATGAATACAGCTAAAGGACTATGATTGAAAAGTCAAGACACACAGAATAGACTAATATGCAATTCATATACTTTAGCTGGTTATCTTTTTATTTTGTTTTTATGAAAATATTTTCTGATACATAAGATGTGTACGAGGTTCTTCGAAAAACAAACAAACAAACAAACAAAAACAGAGAACACGTAATTATTATTGTCCCATGTGCAAAAAGGTTGGGCTGTGTCACAGTCATAAGCGTCCTTGGCCTAGTTTTCTTGCATATTCGACGTAAGTCCAAGCTGTAGTCCAGAAGTTAAATGAGCTCCAGCTCAAGGGGTGTCCTAACTATTTGTAAGCAATTTGAAACTAAAATGTCTAAGTAGTTTCCTCACAAATATTGTTCTGATGATTTTGCGAAAAAGCAAATAAATAAACGTGTACTAAAATGGTCCATATATAATTGTAGCACAACTACTTGAGCAAACTAGGTAATAAGCAAAACAAGTACCTCCCTGCCAATTTTTTGGCTGAATTTGACAATTACTTTTATAAAAAAGGTCCAAAAGATAAAATAGCATTGCAATGCCCATAGATATACATATTGAGCAATCGAAATTTCATATGATAAAGGATACGATATAGTATGATATAATTAAGTGTAATTTAAAAAAAAAGTCCTCAACGTTTCAGCACAATCTGAGGCAAAGTTTGGCAGAAGTCGAAAATTAAAAAAATAAATCAAAAACTGATACACACAAACACACTAAGGCCAATGAAACTAAAAGCGGGCATTACAGGAGACATATTTGGTTGATATGTTGGATACCTACGGTTGAAAACCTATGTTTGATGAAACTTTGCTGTTGACAGATCATGCCAGTAGAAAAAAAAAACATGTTGAGTGACCTTGAGATATCCTTAAAGTGACCTTGCTGGCTACTTCAGTGATCTAGAAAGTTCCCATTTCGCCTTGTTTGCCTTTTTGAAACATTTACAAGAAGATATCGCAAAGAGTGAGGAGAACAAGTCTTGCAAAATTTGCGTAGAACATTTGAAAAAAAAAATCAAAATTAGCCCAATAAATGAAAAGAAAAATGTAAAAGGATAATTTTGCAGTGGTTAATTCCATTCTCACATAGCAAGCATACATCTGCACATAAAATAAGTGAAATACGAAGATTACCCTCATAAAGTGGATATTTTTTAAATAGATCACCCAAAAAATCTTATGTTTTAAAAACAGTTACGTCCATTTGACATTTGAGCACAGAAATCTTTAGTTGGTGGCCATCTTGGACTGAAAACTCGAAAGCGAGGGTCTTGTTTCAAATTTATATAATTTTACTAAGATTAACTTTTTTTTTCAAAAAAATCTACTTTCTTAGTTGCCTTCAATGATGGACATATTTTGATGAGGCAATTCGAAACATTTCTTATATTTATGAAAAATACCTTTTTCAACCAGAATGTTCTAAATCAGTTAATGTTTTGCTTTATTCCCAATAAATTATTTAAACAATTCCAACGCCTCTTTGCAACCTCATTACGATTTGAGGTACACAGAAAATTTTGGCTACAAATTTAAAGCAATTGGTCCCATGGTCTTGCAGAAAACGATTTTTAAGGTTTTATCCTGATAACAAGGTGTTGGCCAAATGTTCCCCCGTATTAAATTAGCCTTCACCTTTTATACACAAGAAGGAAGAACATAAATAGGCCTTCTGACTCAGGTTTTGGTCACCAAACAACGTTACTTTCCTTCTGTATGTCTACGGTGATCATTCAGGAGCATTTAGAACTGTCGCTGGTGTACCACCTTTGCCGGTTGCATCAACCATAGCACTATTGATTGAAAGATAAAAAAGACTATAAACTGAATTACAAGATTGCAGAGCTATGACAAGCCACAGACTATCATAATGGCAATATATACTCTCAGGTACAGTTCACACATATCCAATACAGTCACAGGAAACTTTTATTACAATGTGTAGTTCTTCATGTTACCATATGCTGCTTGTTCACACATGCTATACAAACGCGCCACTTTCTTGTGAATTAACAAGACTCATTCACATGACATAGATGTTTGTAGAATAGCAGGGCATTGATAAAAACATATAATGACAGTGGAGCTCCAAATGTATGCACGGCTTTGGATCTATCCTACTTTCACTGTACTCGTATGAAGATCCTTGCACCAGCCACTCAGCCAGGAAACTACAGTTTCCAAAAAGACAACCAGGGATATATTTGGAAGGAACTTTCTTTAGTACCTCAGTTCAATTGTCAGTCAGCTGAGGTTATGGAGGGGATATGCATTTTTTGTCCGCCCGTCTGTCTATCGTTGCCAATTTACATTTTTCACTTCTTCAAACCATCGACCCGATTCACTTCAAACTTGAAAGTAATGTTTCTCAGGCAGGTCTCCACAGAGGTTTTTGGCGTGGTTAAGCTTCATTGCTTTTGGACCCTTTATGATTAATTTTTATTGGTCGTCAAAAACGTGAAAATATCTTCTCAATACCTCCTACAAAATGGCTTCAAAATTGCATAGGAACACTTCTTGGGACCCCTAAACCTTACGTTGTTCAACAAGTTGTATTGCGATTTCAAAACCTTATTAACGGTCGTTGTGCATGTTTGCTATTTTTTATTTTTCCTCCGAAATTGCTCTCATATTGTTCTTAAACTTGATGGGACTGTAGCTTGTGGGAGGTTTGAACAAAGATATTTACAAGTTGATGATATATTGCAACACGACTTTCAACGGATTTGTCCATTCAGCTACCTCAATGTGAATGCATGTATTCACTCCGGTTATCATGTAGATCAATGGGGATTTCAACAGAATTTATTTGTTATCTAAAACTGTCAGTCAGAATCATGTCAAACTTGGTGGGGAAGTACATTGGATAGATCTCTAACGAATTTATTATACTCCCGTAGGGAGTATATTGAAATCCTCATGTCCTTCATTCCGTCCGTCCGTCCATAACAGGATTTTCATTGGATCCCTTTCAAACTTTTTACACTTAACTGGCATGATGTGGGCCAGTGCATATTACATTGCCATATCATTGCTTTCATTTTCTATTTTTTTATGGTTCATTTACATTTTACAGATCCTAGGTAAATGTACATATTCATAATTATGGATACGGCCGAAATTGTATCAGCAACTTGTCCCTCTTTTTTCATTGGATCCCTTTCAAATTTAGCACACTTTTTTGGCATGGTCTAGGCTAGTTCATATCAGATTTGCAGGATACTGCTATCATTTTTTTTATTTCTTTTTAATGATAGGTAAACATACATGTTAATATGTAAGGAGGGGGCTGAACCTGTATCCTCAACTCGTCTCAGGTTTTCCAGCAGAAGTCTTTGAAATTTGGTAGACTTTACTGACATGATGTGCGTTTGTCCATATTACATCGCCATGGTGCTGCAATCTTGTTTTCTGATTTTTAATGCATTTTTAAAAAATAATAAATAAATTTACAAATTAGTATCATGTGCAGAGCTGAAGGCAGGGTTTATATGTGCTCCCCACTTTCAAACGATGCCAAATACCTTGGGATACACTCTTCAGGAAAGCTCATATATAAGTGGTCGCGCCCGCGGGAGAATATTATGGTGTCATCGCTGGATGACACTTCACTCTAGTTTATATGGTGATGCTCCACAGATTTTATTTCACCATTTTTTTTCAAATCTTAAGAAATCCTTTTTTTTTTTAAAGAGCTCAGCCAATTGCTTTGAAGTAGTAAAGTGACATATCTGGATAGCCTTCAACCGCAATGTGTCCAGTGTCGTTTCGTTTTTCATTTACTTATGTACACATTTTTTGTGTTTTGTTTTTCCCTGTTTTCGACTGGGTCTATAGCCGTCACAGAGACAGTTGTAAAACTTGGTGAAAATGTACATCTGCGGGCATAAGCAAACCTTTTCTCTCAATGGTGACACTCAGTGTTCCCAACTTTAAAAGATATTGGCCCAGAACCAGAGTCTAAAGGCGCTCAGCATTAAAAGAATATCGGAAAGTGTATCAGGCCTTGACCATGTAACTGCCGGTGTTTGAACTGATAGGCTTCTCTTTCTTACATCATAGCAAGCATTTTACACATGTGCAAAAGCAAGTAAATATACACTGTTAGACACTGAAACCTGAGTCGATCAATCATTGCAAATGCACATTTACAGAAGTCCTACACCCGTTGTGTCATTTCCCCAATAGTACATTGAGGGAAAAATCATGAATGAAAAAATCGATAATACATATGAACGTCATTTCCCGATGTATGTCAAAATTTGAATTTTGCCATCGTTTCAATATATTTGCACATATAATAACTCACATATATTTTCACCCTGTCCTGGCATAATGCAAGGATACTTGTTTCATTATTCACTTCAATATCTGATGAGAGTGCATGATTCCTATGCTGCCTCATGGGTAGGCTTTTGCAACAATAGCATGATTCCGTACATCTGAACAATTATTTATAGCAATTCCAACAGTGACAGCAAGCCTGGCAAGCAAGCCAGTTGGGCAAAAAGTGATAGTTAAAAGATGAGGATTCATGGCAGAGACACCTATGTTTTCAGACAGAGTATTGCTTATACCTTCTTGTCTCTTGTGGATTATGCATAATGAAAGGACTGTACGTAGGGCTTGCTCCTGTGACTTGACATGTATATGATACTGAGAGCCTGGAAGCGATAACTGTTAAAAACATTATCGATGGTCAGAAGTAGCTCCTAGTTACCACGTGAAAGGTTAGAGGGATCGAGTGCATATTTTAAAAAATATTGAAGTGGTTTTCATTAAAAATTAAATTGCCATGGCTGTCCAATCTTCTTAATTAAAGAGTGTTAAGAAAATGTAGAAATTTGACCACAAACTACCTTTTGAAGACCATAAGGATGCACTATCAAAATGGTGGCATGCAACAGTCTCTCAACGTAAAACTAAAACATAACCTTTAGGCTAAACGACACTGCATTCGTGAAAAAAAATCCAACCTATGCACACCAAAGACCGGTGCAGCTATCTTAACAATCCTTGCCCATTAGCAGTCTCAAAATAACCCTAACAAGTTCGTGATTGTATCATAACAGTCTTAGTGGGCTGCAACTGACTGCATATGTTTGAAAGCCACAACAGCAGTCACAACTTATAGCATCTTGCAGACAAAAAAGCCTTGAAGGTATTAAACCAAGCCCTCATGGTAGAAACACATTGGATTTGACATAAATATTCTAGGTAAGTCATAAACGCCATATCATGGCATCCCTAGGCCTGCATTCCACTTCATCCATCAGCATATCATAAAGCTATATTAAAATGCTGGGGAAATTTAATTTGAAAAAAAGATATGTACGCAAGGGAATGTTTGACACCCCCTATACGATTTGCAGTGATTTACGTATTTTCCTTTTCATTGTTAATACCCTGTTCACAACGATAAACAAATTATAGAATATGTCAAGAAATGTATTCATCTGTGACCTGTGATGAGTAGGTCAATGTCATCCACATTATGTAATATAGAACTTCATACACATTGATGGTACGTTCTCAACATAAAGAGCTAGGGTCATATTAGACCTGCTCAATTCCTAGTAGACTGTCTTCCGTATATTATTTAAAATCAAATTTATTGCCAAATCAAATTATAAGTAAAAACACGTACTAGCCTTATTCTGTTACAATACAGTTAGGCCTTTCAAGTTACCTAGCTGATTGGCGTGGAACGTGTATATAACCAGATAACATTGACTCCAGATGATAAGCGCCGGGAGGTCTGCACTGTGTTTCTTATCACACAGACAAAGGAGCGGTCATAACGCACTCCTCTTCACTTGTAAAACTTGCCGGCTTGTCGCTGCTATGAATTATTCATGAGCAGTCAAGCACATTCCTTGTGTTGACTGTTGTTTATTTACATGCAAGCATGCATATTTTATTGTAGAGAAACATCAGTTCTTGCCGATGGCTATTTCGATTTTGCGTTAAAATGAATATTTTCCTTCTACGATGATTTAAATAAATGATCGGGTCGTTGCTTGAATGATGTAACTTTGCAAAACTGCGCAAAAATAGGGTGATTTCATCGTTTCTATCTCAATTTTTTTTTGGTCTCTGCCCCATGATGTTTATATGGCTATAAAGCTTAGAACCTTGTCTATTTTAACAATAAGCTCTCCCATTGGCTGAAACAAAAGTATTTTAGCGGGAACCCCTTCAAAACTGCTTCCATTTCAAACAGATGCGTCGTTATTTTAGTCGGAAACTACAAGGGCCCAGAATCGATCACTTTGTGTTCGCTGTCTGATCAAAAAGTTTTTCTACCGCTGTTTCGTTCGGTAGAACTCGCTGCCTCGTGTTGTGAAGTCTGTCTTGAAAGATGGGTGACATTTGTGTGAACACAAGTGACGATTACAGACAATTTATTAAAGCAAGAAACAAAATTGAACGCTGTAAATTGGTCAGAATGATAACATATACTACCACTGTACCAGTCTTTGCATACAATAGAGCATAGGGTCCATTTTTTTTCACGGAAAGAGAGTAAAATGCGCCAGCCACAGGTGAACATGGCTCGGGTGAAAATAATGCTGCCGCGTGTGTTTATGATGCTGACAGTTTGTCAGTAACTGCGATAAAGTGTGTTTATGGACTATTACCTGCAGCAACAAGCGCTACCACTATAATTGAATGGCAATTATAACACACAACCGACCTTTAAAAAAAAATAATAGAGGAACCATCCTTCGTGACGCTAACCAATTAAAAATGCACGGACTGGTACCCATGCAATTGTATTCACACAGGTTTGACCGCTTTGATCAAATCGTGATTGAGATCTATATATTTCCTTTATTAGGGTGTAGGGCAAGAGTTTTTGTTTAAATTGACAAAAGAGCCACATAGAAATGTAGAGGTCTTACTCAACAAAACTTAAATCATGACGTGGATCATTTTGTATTAATGCAAAAATGAAATAGTTGTGGCACTGATTTGACTTCTAAGATCCCGCGAAACCCCGGATGTTGTGAAGTCACTCCCACTGAATTGATGGTAGTCCAGAGTGGGCTTGTGCAAGTTTGACAAGTCCCTGGTGTCGGCAGCTGGAGGGAGACGGTCAGCTTTGTCTCGCTTGAGTGGCCAGTGACTAGCCATGCATTCATCGAAGACCACTTTCCACTCGCAATGATAATGGGATTAGAACTGACCAGGACTCAATAGCTGCTACTGTTGAAACTGATACGGCGGCAGTGTCGACCAGTTAAATAATGATGATGATGATGATGATGATGATGATGATGATGATAATAATAATAACAGTAGGACCTACTTAATAACACCGTGTAGTTGGCATAATATTATTCAGTTAAAATTTGTGGAGGGGAAAATGTATCGCACTTCTGGGTGGGACCGCGGGATGGGAAAATAGGGACATGCACCAGGGACTTGTGCAAGTCTAGGGTCATATACCCAAGGTTTAACGCCACTCATGATAAGGTTAATACCATCAAAATATTTCATTGATAGATCTTTAGCCTAATGCGTATTTGGGGTGAATTGTTTTTATCTATTAGAACCATGTGATTTAAGCGTCTTTCGATACTTTCGATTGCATTTCTGATCAATTTCACAATATTCCCGACCATGATTTAACAAACCTGAGACCTCTGACAGTATGATATTCCTGTCGTGTTATATAAGTATATGTGCAAAAGTTCAGATACATTGACCATCACGAGAAAGACGAGCTCCTAAAATGCATATTACCCTGTGAACCTGAGAAAGTAGGCCAAAGCAACCTATATTATGAACATTTAAATCCCAGAAGTGATTCATATTTGATGTACATTTGGCAAAAGTATTCTTCTCAAGATAATAGGACCTATGAATTTTAACACATATTGGCTCATTATAAAGTTCACTCTTAGGTGGCGCTACTAGTATTGCATCGTTTCTACATGTTTGCCTCAGAAAACATCCCCCAAAAGTTCCCAAGATCCACCCAATATTAAGGATTCAACAGTGTTCGGACGATTGACATACTTTGACCTATATACTCCTTAATACTGTATGTAGCACGACCAGTATCGATACGAACTGATATTTCTCTATACTTTATATGATCTGAATGCTTTGTAGACCTAGAAAACTTTGGACTATATAACGTTCACAACTGAAACATTTAATGTCAGACAGGTGGGCATGAGCAACCACAATAGCTCTCTGACGTTGGTTCAGCAGAGGTGATCAGTTTCTTGTTACATCGACTTGCCATTGCATTCCTTGTCTATCCATATTTACTTTTGCGGTAATTTATCTGTCAGTATATCCATTGTTCCTTGCAGTACCAGTCGCTTGTTGTCTTGAGTGATTGGACCCTTAGTATTGACCAGAAATGTCTTGACCAGAAGTGTGGATTCTGCTATTTACCAATTAGAGGAACTAAACTTTGCTGAAAGTCATTCCGTTATGATAATTTTGATAAAACCCATTCCGTCTGTGATACAGTTAATCCACCAGAATCAATGGTAAACTTTGCATTCTGGGAATTCTGAAACAGTATGACTAGCTACAATCACGGCAATGTCAGCAGCTTCATGGTAAACATGCCCATAAGCCAAAGTCATCATTTTCACAAAGTGCAAACACAATATGGTAAGAGGCTGGTACATTGTTGTGTGTATGTAAAACAATTTGACAAAATGATGATCTGATTACAAACAATCTGTGAATTTGTTACCGTAATAAAGATGGGGAATTTTTATGTTGCCAGTCCGAACAGGCATTCCTGAGACATTTGTACTTGAGGCAAAAAGCAATGTATAGATCACGAGATTTCCAGGGTCGCAGGATAATATATCATTTAAAATGAAAGTTTGTAATCTTCTGCATCATTTATCTGGGTTTTTTTTTGACTGACTACCGGCCCTGAAGTTATTGTTTCAAAAGAATAAGTCAGGTTTGTGACAATTGAGTAACTACAGTACATTTCTGGTCAAGCACCCGAGATAGCCTATGGCAGATTCCTGGCCCTGGTGTTGGACAGCCGACCTGAGTAAATGCTGTTAAATTTGAGTAATTTTGACTTGAGTACTTTTCTATTCATGCATGCCAGAAAAGAATGAGAGTCATTAGCTTTTAAGTCAAGCAAATTTAATTAACATATGTGCTTTAACAAGATACTTAGTACAATTGGGCAAATTTGTACCTGCCGTGGGACACTGCTTGCTAACAATAGTCTCTGGGGATTTAACATAACACAAAACATGGTAATCTAAAATTTCTGAAAGGTAAATATTAAAATACAATGATGACAAAAGATGAAAGTAAGTACCAAAACAAGCAAGTCCAAAATCTCTACAGCCATTGAAGGCTGATTTTCTAACATTTCCTGAATATTTTTAGCACAATGTCTAGAAATAATTAATCAACAGCACATGTCTGAATCCTCTTGACACAAGCTGGTTGTCAAGAAATTTGATTCTTGATGTTAAGTCCTGAAAGTAAGATGAAATACGATTAAGTCACAAAACGTGTGACAAAAAATTCAGTATATCCAACAGTTTCCGAAATATTACTGTCAACAAAACGGCAATTAACTACTCCAAAGTTAAACTCATTTTTTTTTTGGATAAAGTTTGATACACAACCTTTTCTTTCAGGCTCAAATATTTAAGTCCAGGTAAAAATGTCTAAAATCATGTGAATTATTTCTTTCAAGAGGAATATCTTTTGTGTAGCTTTTTTAATCAATTTTATTATGATTTCCTGATATACGGAAAATATCATCAGTATAGCTTGCAATGTTTGAAATCGTTCGCCCCATGGAAAATCCTTTAAATCAATTTATCCATATACTTAAATTCAAGCCAGGTTAAGTAAAATCAGCAAGTAAAGAGGAGCCGTTGCTACCTAATGGAATGCCTTTTATTTGTTTAAAAATGAATGGGCAACATTGTAAGAACTAGTTAGTAAAACATAGAAACTTTTTTTCTTGAGCATCAGTCAAGCAGGGAAGACATACAGCATAAAGGACCATGGATATCTTTTTATCTTTCCAAATTGCCAAGCACAGATGGATCATCATTCTTTAATGTATCACAACGATGCCTTCTAAAGTGAGAAGTGACCTTTCGTGTGCTTGAATCTACTTACTTAGCTGTTTATCCAAGGATTTAGGATTAAAATCGTCCACAAGATTTGACATTCTTGTGGAGATTATTAATGAAAATAAATCAGGATGTCCAAAAAAAAAAAAAAAAAAAAAAAAAAAAAAAACCCTCGTTCGAGAATCATTGCATGTAATGTTCCTAAAATGTAACTTGCTGTTTGATCAAGAGTAAAACCTAGAAAACAATCACTTTAAAGTGTAATTTTAAATCATTTGGAAGTCATTCAAATCCCACATAGTCCCCGGACATTCCATTGTACCTGGGGCTGTTTTTCATTTGTATGTACAAACTATAAATGACACACACGAAGTTTGTGCAAACTTATGTGGCTTACCTATGTGGCTAACTATTTTTCTTAGGTACGCTTAATATGTATGTGCAAACTTTAAAATTCACAAGCGCATCTTATACAAACCTTAACATCAAAGGTATGTGGTTAGCAATTTTTTCCCACCTGGAGTTGATAACAATACAACAATGCTGACACATATTTACTCAAATTTTTCCCCAATTTGTCTGTGCAAATGCATAAAAATTGTTATCATCAATTTACTTTCTTTTTTTACCTTATCTTACAATAGAGATGACATAATCAAATTTATAAAGACAATTTCCTGACATCATGGCGCTGATGATATTTGGAAAATGGTACACAACAGGCATTTTGAGTGAACTTGTTGCCATGCAAAATGTGAGGAATCCTGCACAGAAATTATTAAATACAAACGCATACTGTTTGCAAGTGGATACACCAACTTGTATGTACATGCAAATCTTGCTGTTTCACTGCAACACAAAAGTATTAAAGCAGACTATGTGTCTAACTGAAGCACAAAAGCTTGCATACTTATGGGTAGGAAACCATATAAAAAGACGAACCAATGTTTTGATTTATGCCGACAGAAATCATTGCGACACTGTTTCAAAATGTGTCCAACCATTTGGGCTCACAACCGTGGTACTTCACCGCTTGCTGATTCTTGCGTGTCGGTCAGAACACCTAGTTACCACTTTTAATATCGAAGTTAATGTGAACATGAATGTTAAACTCGAAATCAAAGAAGTGAGGATACTCTCAATGCTCAATCCACTTACATTCAGAAAACAAACAAACAAACGATCAGCATATAACAAGTACCATGGCTCTCTTTGTTTGGTAACAGTTAGAGATGAGTTGAATGGTAAAGGTTTGGCATTGTTCAGGGATACGTATGCTGAAAATGTTTTTATTATATCAAATAAGAACACGATATGTTTGATACTGGAGTGCAATACACGCAAAAATTGTACGGCTACATTCACGTTTCAGGCAATTGCTAAGCCCATGCAACAAGCACAAAAAGGACATAACATTGCATTGGAGAGCAAAATTCAAACTCCTTTGGTAAGCACTGTTCAGTTATTGGTCAATGTACCCAATATAAATGTTGCTTTAGTTCAAATTAAAGGAGAATTCATACGACAAATTGGCAGTTGTACAAAGTTAGACATCCAGTCTACAATGACACGGCATGCTTTCGAGTTTGACTCTTTTATCACGCAAGTTTGTGGGACACTTGCTTTCCACTGGCAAAACTTTATGTCAACAAGAATTTCAAGTTCAGTAATATGGGGAATACTTGCACCTGTATCCAAAAATATCCAGATTTTGTCAAAATACATTAACATCTTCTACTCAGGAAAGGATTGCCCGATTGCGCATTTAGGAGTGAAAAGCTCGCAGACAAATACAAAGTATATTTTGAAGAAATTCTGTGGCAACGCAGTGAATGTAAATATCTTATCAGAGTATCATAGATTAATAATTGTTTACCGGCAAAGCCTTTCACAATTCTCTGCTACACTTAACAATTTTCATGACGCATTTACTATATTATACTATTTTCGACACAGTATGATCTCTGTGCATTGCTTACTCTCCATACAAAATGACATTCAGCAAAGTGTATTTTCCCATGGCAACAAAACAAGCGACATACTAAAGCCCATCATGGGTAATTTACATTTACGAACAACCGAAGGAAGGTGCCTGGCAGTGAGCATCCAAGCATCTCTGTGGACTAGCTGTGACATGCTTATTAAAATGTATATAAAACCTTCTGTTGCAACTATAGTTAAGAAACGTGAATACAGTGCATCATTATTGAGTTTATTTACCAAACAATCGGTTTGTAAATCGCATATAACGCAACTTCATATTTGCTGTATGACAGCTCATGACAGATTTACTTTAAATGTATCAGTTAAAACAATAACAGGTCTTGGCATCGAATATCACATTGTAACTATTCCTTCGAATTATAGCAATACTTTGAGGCATTTCCTTATCGGCCACACTGGAAGTCAAGAGCGTGTCACAATTCTACAGTTTTTGTCACCGCTACATTTCTTCATAGAGCTGGTAATACTTGACTATGTGTGGTCAGGGCCAATGTATGACTTGTGCTCTGAGGCAGGTATAGTTTTATTTGATGGTCATACTTTTGAAGATGCAATAAAGGCTGGACCATTTTGTAATTATCTACAATATTTCCCACACGTTGAAAAAGAAAATATTCCAGTTACATCGAGGGCTAACAGTCTCATTGTGCTTTATTATTTTTTTGCTGTATCTGGATATTTGTCGTTTACAATTTCATACCAAATTTCACATTGTCAAGGAATATCTCAATTTATGTACACATCCATGAGCAAAACCTTATTGAGACATTATAGTAACCATATAACTCCTGTATCAATTACTAAGGAATTTACTGAAATGCTTATCAACAATTGCATTAGATTTTTGCAGTACCCAGATGATGTACCAAAGCAGTGGATTAGCATTTTGACAATTCGAAAAGGAGACAGGAGAAACTTTCGTGTAGGTTTCACTTCCAACTATCACAGCAAGGACGAAAAAAACACGTGTATAACAAAATTTGAAAATTCAGAATTCTGTGACCCCGCAAAGAAAATGCAGCTGACAGTAAACAGAATAATAATCTCAGTGAAGGTAAAAGGCTGCACTCTGCAGACCATGTTTTTCACTTTTTTGTTGGACCCATTTCCAAAATGCAATGTCCCTGTTACCAGGAAGTCGCTTGCCTTTTATTTCCCAGTGGATATTGGACCATACTGTTTTGCAATGTTGACTTCCACTGCTGTGCGAGAAATACAAATTATATTACCAACTATTTTATCCCCAGAAATTGGTACAGATGGTGATATTTTGCCCATTGTAATGGTATTCAAAGTTCTTCGGGAAAATAAACAATGTTCCTCTGAACTAGCAATGGACATACATGCATTTCCCCACAAATCAGTGCTAGTTTTCACAAAAAGCACAAGTAGCCAAATTTCTAATTTTGTTGATTCTTTATTAGGGGGCAGTTTGCAACAGAAGAATAAAGCATTCTATGACCTTAGTACAAGCTATCAAATTAAATGGACATATCAGTACATCAAAGGATCAAATTTTTCGTGGATTTTCGAAGCAAAGCGATTTCCTAGGGACCTTTTGAGGTGCAGTACTGCAATAACCAGACGGTATCATCCTCTTATGGGTAGCAAGTACCCCTCTAACTATACATCTCATATACAGCTGTTACCTCAATACTTATTTCGTTTATATCGAAGAGATTATAGCAATGTCCAAAAGGAAATATGTAAATATATTATAAGCATTAAGCAACATAGTCCTCACACGCGTAATGCACAAGACCTCTATCTGCTACGTTTTGTAAACAAATTGTTTTACTTCAGTTTAAGATGTTTTAACACATTGCTTGGATGCTATGCGTTGAGATTCGCCACGAATAATTACAAATCAACCGGTCTAAGCTGGTTTGATGCATATAGACATTGTATGCTGCAACATTACCATTTGCTAGTCGTTCAATCGAGATTAGAGGTACTTGTATTAAGATATTTGAGTCACTTCCGACACAGCTTTGTTAGAATGAATAAAGCTTGGTCTGATCCGCTGGTAATATTCCAGTCGCGTTTTGTTTTCATTGGTTTACATAAGAACCAGGTGAGTACAGCCAACTTACTGTATATTTTATTAAGAGATTAGATGCTACGTCAATATGAAGCTCTTTAATACGGTTGGTTGCATCAACGCTCATTGGTCAGGAAATTCTAGTACAATGTAAGTATAGAAACCCTATTTGATATCCTGAGTGCTATTATCCAACAGTCCTATAAAACGCATTTGCTGACATTTGTGAAAAAAGCTACATTGTGTTCAATACATTTGTCACTGGTCAATTGTAGGTAATCAAAAGTCAAAACAAACGTTACTACATTTAAAATTATTTTCTGTAATTTCACATAAATAACACATTTATTCTTACCTTTCAAAAATCAATGCAAGAGAAATTCAGAATTTCCAAATTGCACTGTTATCTGTACAAGCTTTTTGTTAAAAATATAAGTTAGTATGAAAATTAAAGTTTTAGATAGCAAACAATTAAAAAGCAAAAGTTCTTTGACTGATATTTTATCTCTTTTTGCATTTTTGTTACAATTGTGGCATGGTAACACTAAGGAATTATCAGTAATGTATGGAAAGTGCTGGTCATGTATCTAAGATATAGGTTACAAGTAGCAGAGAGCAGACATCATGTAGTGCCACTAATATGTCAGAGGCGTTAATCAAGAAAACCATATATATGTCTTGTCTTACATGACTGTACAGGAACGTTATCCAAGTAAACCTTACATATGTCGATGTGGACAAGAACAAAGTATCTATTTTATACATATATATATTATAAATATATAAATATATTATAAATATTTTATACATTCCTGTTTTTTTTAATTTTTGTTTAATCAATAAAAAGCGACTCGCCAACATCCAAAGGTCAACAACCAGTTGGGTATAATGAGCTCACAATTACAAAACGACAAGAAAAATGTAGTTCATGTTGAATTTGTGTGCAAGTATACGTGAGAACTGAGGGCAAACCAGAAAGCTAAGATGTGTGCAGTAAGCTAAGGAACCAAGTATACAGCTAATATCAAATTATACCACAATGGGGCCAAATGGCCAAAAGTATGATGTCATGCATGTTAAACTGGTTCCACATACTAGTAGTCCTGCTCATGGATACTTTGCATAAGTACAATATGTTAGGATTAATGAAAATATCACATATATATTGCTTATAAGGTTACCTTCATATGACTTTGATTGACAAAGGATAAGTAAGAAGCTGTCATTCACCTTTTTGACAAGTATGCTGGGAAAAATAAGAAAATCAAAAAAGGTCAATTTGTCAGAATTTTTTTGTAGATTTTTTTGCAAAAATCAAACTGGACCAAAAATGTGGAAAGCAAGTACAATGGATCTGCTGTAACATTATTTCCAATGTTACTGCCAGGCAACGCACTGGGGAGTAATAAGAGTACAGCTAGCAGTCCGGGCTAAATGAGTAGATGCATTAAAAAAGACCATCACGATATATTGAACTAAGGATTATGCTCATTTATAACAACTTCCGGTTCAGCCAAGGAGGCGGTCATTTTTACGAGTTTGAAAATTCTGAAGCTCTGTGTGCATGTGTGTTCATCTTTTTCGAAACTTATCATGATATTTTTTAAATTGACCTTTTTTGGTAGAGATGATGACAATGGCTCAATTTTGAAGGAAAGTGCTCCATTTTTGCAGAAATATTTTGATATTCTGAACTCATGAGTTATGGTCATCATTTTGATAGTAGATACACACATATGGGAGTAAATTTGATCTGCACATGAGAATATAGATACATTTCATACTTTGAGATCATTTCAAGGTCAAATCCTAATCCCCAGTGCCTATCTTACACGAATGACACTTTCCATGCAGCTATTTCATTTGGCCAAAAAGGCTATTTCCAAGATAGTTTTGAGGAGTCTGGAGTCCCACTTTCGGTCGTTTGGCCCAAGTGTGGAACCCAGTCACAACCTTGCTTGGCAAGGCACAGAAGTTATACTCTACACGTAAGATACCTACATGAAAAACCAGTGGATTTCAGTTAAACCTAAGATACACCCAAAACGAATGGAACCAAGTCACAACCTGGCTCAACAAAGCAAACAATTTATGCTTTATGCTGCACATACCAAAATGAAAGACCAGTGGATTTCAGTAAAAAGTAAAACAAATTCGAAAGGAATGTGAAACCTGACCTAGAATATATCAAACAAAAAAGGACCATAATATGGCAATCAATCCCTGAATGACGTCAGACAAGTGCACTCTATCGTAAGAATCAGAAATGCAAAAGATTATGAATTCATATTTTCATGAACGTAATTATCCTGTTGACTTATTCTCAGCCTCAGACTATCTCATAAACTTCATGATGCAGGAGGACTTGAAATCCCGTGTTTTTTTTAAGTTTTTATTTTTTTGTATTAATTTCCACGGCCATTGAAGAGGGACATAATGCTAGGGCAAAAGCTTTTGGACATGGTTTGCATGACTTTTCTATGCGCCCAGCTGTGTGGCACCATGTGCAAAGAATCCCTGGAAGACGGAATAATATATTTCTACTAGCGATAAATCCCACCGACAACATGAAAATTGTATTTTTGTTACCTCGATATATTTTAAATGGCCCCAAGAAAAAAAAATCATGTCCATTTTGGGACATTTTGGTTTGTGCATACGATGATTTTGTGTGTGTGTGTGAGTGTGTTTCAGTGTTTTTTATATAAATATTTTGCAACAAAGACCCATGTAGGAATGTGTTGAGGGTCAGATATTTTTGATTGCTTTGACCTACTTTCCATGGTCATACCGATCTGTGATAAAGAAGTATTGTTTGCAGGAAGAGAAGTATATATATATATATATATATATATATATATATATATATATATATATATATATATATATATATATATATATATATATATATATATATATATATATATATATATATATATAAATATCAATTTAATTCATCAATAAAACAAGACCAATGTATTTTGCATCTCTCCAGAGTCCTACAGTTGAAACATTTTGTCTTTGGTAAAATTAAACTCAAATGCCTTAATTTTCACTGTCAAAGTGATCAAGGGGTGTGGTATTTGGTCTGTTGACAAACAAAACTTTGCTCTAAAATCAGGGTTATCTTTGTTAAAGCATAACTTGTCTCTGTACTTGGGAGTAGGCCAGACAGTGTTACCTCCTATACAGATATTGAGGAGTATATTTAAAAGACTAAGATTTTTATCGTGCAGGCGCTGTTCTACATGTTCCTTTCCTGCTGACTTGTAACCTTAACTCCTTCTCGGTTTAAGCCAGGTTACAAAACTCACAAGGATGCTGACTGCAGTCTCATTGAAATGGGGTCAGATCATATCTGCCCCCCCCCCCCCACGATATGCAACACATTTATACTCAACATTTCAATTTATTGATTTAATAATGGCGGAAGACAGCCATGAGCTTTAATTTCAGAGTTACATGTACTGAGATTAGGTTTAATTTGCCACTGCAATACAAGAAGTATGCTAATTTATATCATTCTGAAGACAGTGGTTTCCGTGGAGTGTCCCCACCCCAAATTGCCACCGAAAAGGCATCTGCATCATACAATGTATGTATATATATATATATATATATATATATGGCCCTCTCGAAATTAATGAGAAAATATTCCTGGCAGTCCAAGATTACATTCTAAAAACCAAACGTTTTCAAACCGGTGTTGTTACATGATGAATTGATTTACAATTGAACCTGCATTTGTATTATATAGCTGCACTACATAATTATGAATCTTCAATGAGATGGTCGTTAATCAGCGATTTTCATTGCTTCTTTACAATGAATCGCCCCACTGTCTGTCTTGTAACTTGTGGTGTCTTTCTTTACTTTGTTGATCCAGGGCGGAGCTCTTCCTCCTGGCGGTGTCTTTTAACTGCCAGCAGTTTAGAGCTTCGCTCTGGACCCTTGACGTCTCGTTTGTCCTGTGATATTGTCCTCTTCCGACAAGAGGGGTTAATATAGAGCCTTGCCCTTCTCCCTAATTGTTTTCTTTGGAATAAAATATGTTTAAACCATATATATATATATATATATATATATATATATATATATATATATATATATATATATATATATATATATATATATATATACATATATATATAAGTATATATATATGTGTGTGTGTATATATATGTATATGTATATATATATGTGTGTATGTGTGTGTGTGTGTGTCATACATACGATGCCTTGGGTCATTCGACCATGGGTGTGGTTCCAGTGTGACAACGAAAGACAGCAGACATACAATAGCAAGAATACAGACAGCATTACTGTGTATTAGTATGAGTGGTTCCAGCCAGTTGATTAAGTTAGAAAAACTTACTGGAGCATAACTGTTAAAAACATGGTACAGATTCCACCAATGGACAATTCCATCTAGTGTGAAGAAAATTCGGCCAGTGATTTTGGAGGACTCCGAAATGTGAATATATGGACTCAGGGATCAACAGATGGACAGACAGAGAAATGCGAGATCGCCACTTTTCGTGAACCTCATATGACTTACAAAAGACCTGATATTAAATATAGTTTTTTTGGTTTGTTTTCAAACCAAAATACTTGGATTACGTTGCTGAAAATACAAATATAAGGCCTCCACCATAGTAATTACCCATGACATAATGAGGTTTCAAGGCAAATACACTTATACCACTCTTGCTTTATATGCCATAGTTGAAAAATTAATGTTGTCCCGTCAGCAGTATGCAGTGGTGAGTACAAGTCAGCCTTTTTTTTCTGAAACATCCCTGTTATATATATATGCCAGGTTGAATCTTAAAGTAAAAACTTTAACCAGGTGGTATGCTTCACTGATATTACATATAGCTCTTAGTAGCTCGACACAATATTCTCATACTGTGTATCAGCTTTTGTACAAATCCCTGCGACATGTTTGCTCCCTCCCCTTCTAGATCATAAATCTTTAGAGGCTGGACCATCCGTCATTTTGTTGTAGACTTTTCTCTTCAAATAACTCCACAAATGCTCAACGGGGATCAATTTCTTTAGGTTCCATATAATGCGTCACTGCACGGGCAACATGTTGCCTGTCATTATCACGCATTAACGTAAAGTTCTCGCCTAAAGCACCAGTACAAGGAACTACATGATGTCCAAGAACCTGGTTGATGTACCGCACAACATCCCAGGCTCCATCAATGAACACCAGGCGGATTTTACCACCAGTAGATATGCCCACCCGCTCCATCAGAATACCTCCACCACATGGGACAACAGATTGGGTATAGCAACTGGAATGCTGTCAGAAGCGGATTCGTCTGTGAAAAGTACGTTGGTCCATTGTGGCTGAGAAAAATGAATACGGTATCCTATCCACAGCAGTCTTGCTCTTTTGTGCTATTGGGTAAAGAGCCGTTTCTGCTCTATGGTCCTGTATTAAAGGTTTGCTACATGGAGCCATCTCCTCACTTTTTTCCAGGAAGCACTATAGGTGCTCTTAAGCTGGCCCCTTATGTAAGAAACAGCTTTTGTTCTGCGTTTAATGCCAAATTTGTTACAAATATGTCTTGCTGCTCTGTGGTGCCTTTCTGAAGGAGAAACATTTCAAACAATTTATGCTCACCAGAAAACAAATAAGCGTGATAATCAAGATTATGCAAATATGTACCACGATATGGCTCTTTTTTATTGGATGTGCTGGACAAGCATCGAATAAGCTTACATCTTCAAGAAAAGTCTTGGATTAATAAAGAAATGCTGTATATTGGTACTTAATTGTAAATTTTATTTCCTGATATAAATGAAATTTGTCAGTTTCGATAGATTTGTTGGTAAATGATTAAAACAGAAAAGAAAGAAGCAAAGAAAGAGAGGAAATAAGAAACACAGTGATATTTATTGCATACATTTTGCGAAGGCACATGTAGCTTCTTCGTTGCTATCAGGATGGCAATGCGGCAGGTTCTTGGTACAAGGGTTTTCATCATTGTAGCGCATATAGTCTACGCATAAAAAGGCAAAAAGCTTGTGCCGTAGGTAGTCTGAATATATATATATATATATATATATATATATATATATATATATATATATATATATATCGTTGTGCCAGAGGGAAAACGGCCTCAATGACATTTTCACGCAAAAAAATGAATTTTGGTACAAAAGAAAATACCGGGCCATGATGCACACGCACACAAAGTAATTAAGCCTAGGTCTGAAAAATAAAGAGTTAAACAGCAGTTAAATAATGGCCTCTCTGCAACTCTAACATTAATTTGAGAATAATAAGGGCGTATCTGAAGGTAATCTAGAGGGATAAGGTCTGAAGTGGCACTTAGGCCCTTGTTCACTTGCAAAGTCCTTCAGCATTTGGGCTGAAGTAGCACTCGTTCAGTCGCATTAATTATTAGATATTGTTGTTATTCCTTGACTTAGTGGCCTTTATATTCATACAAACATTATGCCTTTGTTGCAAGATGCAGTCAGTTTTGTTGTGTTGCTTACACTGAATACTAGAGCATTGAAAAATCAAATTGGGATTCAGTAGGTGCATAACTGAAACCTGATTTATATAGCTAACTTATTATTTATGATTCTGTGACCAGGCAGGAATGCAAATTATTCACAAAGGTAATTATATTCTGATTTGTTGTATTCACTAAATTGTGATTTGAACAAAATAGGTAGACCTACCAAGTTTTGTCTTCGGCTTAATAGACTAGGCAAAATGTTCTTACTTACAATGTTGCATTGACACTATTTTGGGCCTTCCACTGTGTCCTATATTTTCTGTTCACTTGAAAGTATGTTTTATGGAAGGTTTTATTCTGTTCTGATTTGTGTACAGGTTCAAGGAATATTAACCCTGAACATAGATTTATTCCCAAAGTGTAACTGAGCCTATACTATGACCTTTCACTGTATAGACTCTGACTTGCCTTTCCCAAGGAAGATTTAGTTTCCTTTTGCACAAACGTAGTTCCTAGATTTGCATGTTATGAGCATAAGCCCTACTTTTCCAAACAATTCGTGCAAGTCTAAACACTGCTACTGATAGGTATATGTAGCTATATACATGAAATGTGATGTGAGATCATACAATTTGATGCATTTCCGTTCCCAAACGAAATTATATTTAAATACCTACAGTTTTACATTGAGGCCTATTTATAATCGCATTACACAGCGTTAATGACCTGAACCTTACAGTGCTATCTTACAAACTGGGTTCACTAACATGTCCTCACTTACGAGATAGAGCATTCTCCATAGCTGGCCTCAAAAGCCAGTCCTGGGCTATGGTAAAGCTATTGACTTTCAATTTGCTCAAACCCAAATATAGCCCTATAAATTACGTCTGTTCAAAACTTGACTTAAGACGTCAGCCTATTTATTCTTAGGATGGCAGCTGGAACCTAGTGCGCAGTGAGACTGGCAACTTTGGATCACAATTACCCGTTTATTTTTTTCACAAGTACATTAAACCTATATATTTTCTGACTACTACATATCGATGGATTTGTATCCATAGAGTTCTTTTTACTGAATTGGAATATTTTGAGATTTTGTAGCAATTTTTGTGACTTGGTAGGATTTTCACCTTTTTCGCGCAGAAGTCACACAAAATTGTTTTTTTGTTTTTCCAGTTGAAATCAGAAGAAATTTAAAAAATATATCCATGCCCAGGAACGAATTCAATGGTCAGTCTTGAAAAAGCATAAATAAAAAGTTATAACATTTTTAGTTTAGTCCTGACAAGTTGTTCATTTTCCTTCCATAAATTGCTCCAAAAGTGACGGAATGGGTTGTCAGAAAAAAAAATCCTGGAAACAGCTCCTGGATATGATATTTTTCTTTTAATGTCCATTGATTTTAATGTGATAGGACAATTTGTACGTTTGTTAGGCAAGATACAAATTACAGAGTTTGAACAAAAAATAGTTCCGAGAAAATCACATTGAAAGAAAAAGTTGCCAATTCCTACCCATTTATGGCTGTAATATGACACATACTCATTTCTTCCGTCCTGTGATTTAATTATTGTGTGAAATATATTTGTAGCTTTACCTTTGTGATGTTGTCATTAAACAAATGTATATTTTGTGGCTTAAATCCCGACTTTTTTAACTTTGGAACACCACACTTGGCTTGTTTGGGTGGGGGTTCACATGCGGCTTTCCATATTTGGGACCAGTAGGTGGATTGTGCTAATTTGTTTTTATATCAATAGAGAATTTCAAAGTCATCAGAACAATGGTAGTGATTAGTCTGAACTGGCCCATTCTTCTTTCCACGGCTAATGGTTTCCTGTGAATGACCCTTGTCAATAGCTCAATTAGTTGCCAGTGGTCATGGACTAATGACTGTGCAAACAATGGCATGGTTCATTATCATGCCCATGCAAACAAAGCCATGTGTCCGGCACTGTTTAAATTTTCCATTGTAAACAAAAGTTTTGAGATCGAATATCTCATATAAATTTTATATTCACACATCTGAGTTTTTGGGAGCAGTTAGTTTAAGTATCACACTATCCAAAAGTATGAAAGAGGTTATCCAAAGGTGCGGCTTCAAACCGACCACCTTAAACACGATTCATATACAAGATCTCTGAATCGTTTGTCGGGATATAATACTGTAGGCCTAGCTGTGCATTAAATAATTGATAGATTATTGACTATACAAGAAGAAAAGTCACATTTAAAGGTTTTGTTTATATAGAAAATTGTCCAACTTTGTGTTTGTGAAATGGTTTTGCTGGTTTTTATTATTTGATTTCTGTCGGAATAGTTAATTTGTCCTGATACAGCACTGTGTAAATTATGTAGGCCAATACATTTAAATGATTCACTCAACGCCCTTTCGGCTGATAGATTATAGATTACAAAAAGAAAAACATACATTTTAAAGTTTTGCTCAGAAACTTGCTCGACTTTTTACTTGCGAAATGGTTTAATTGGCTTTTATTACTTTAAATATAAATAAATGGATAAGTCGCTACTTCTATTTGTTTTAATTTAGCGAGCTTTGGGGGGACTGGGTTGCATACACCAATAATGTGTTGGTGCCACAATGGTCTGTACTTGATGCTTTGTCTATTTGTTTTTGTTTCAATATGAATTTAGGTTTTCAAAAAAAAAAAAAAAAAAAAAGAAGGGTTGGCGTTTGAAACGGAATTATGCATTTATAAGCCTACAAAGTGCCGTTCATGCTTTACATTTCGCCAGAATCTATGAGAGTTTTTTTTGTGACAAGTAAAGTCGCAACTTGTTGTAAAGGCAGAACTCAGATAATCTTAGGACAGTTACAGGGAAATTTGTAGACTTGTAACACGTAAAAACTTACTCTTGTCATGCGCATCAGCTTTGTAATTTGGACCAAGGCACACGATTACCTTTTCCATATGAAAGTAATTGAAACCTCCATGAGTAAGTCCAAAAATCGATTACTAACGTTTTGTTTTGTGCTGTGAAAGAGGAGCGATTTCCTAATTTTGATTTGTTTTATTACGGGTTTAATTTTGTTATGATTATGCTTTTGCTAATTATCATTAGATGTCACATTACATTAACATAAAGAAGTACTTGTTAGCGCTCACCAAGGGGAGACATATAAAATTGCCCTTGGCTGTCCATTAGCCCTTCCGTCTGACAATTGTCAGGTTCATGTCACGTATCTCGAAAGGCATTTAAGGTACAAACATGAAACTTTGTGTTAACATTTATCAATATTATAGATGTGCACCTAAGGTTTTGTTTGTCTTCAATTAATAGTTACTATCCTCTGTTAATTGACATTAATTAGTGAAAATGTTGATTTGAGGTTAGACTTATCAGATTTGTGTTGCGCATATCTTAAGAAATGTTTCATATACAGCTCTAAAACGTGCACCTGGGTTTATGTTTGTTTCTTGGGTTAATTAACCTCTGTTCATTGTTCATAAATTACCTGTGAAAATGTCATTTCAGTGAAGAGGTGGCTCATATCAAACCTCTATCATGTTTATTTCACAAAGTGTTCAAGGCACAGCCCTGAATCTTTATAGGTACATTAATTAATACATATATGTGAAGATTTTTAATGTATGTTTGAAGTTTTACACCAATTATATGCTCCTTTTTAAATGCTGATGGGGACAATTAATAACAAGTGGGGGCCTCAGTGTTCATAGACACTTTTTTAGTTGTTCATGAAAACTGCCTTTTAGCACGTTTAAGAGCGCGAAAGCATATCTATGTATATGCGTGCTAATGAGTGGTGTTATGTTTCACCATGACTAGCATGCGCTCATATTTGCACTATTAAACAAGTTGTTTTTGTGAGTGCTATTTAGTGCACGCATCTAATAAATCGATTCTTTTACACTAAAACTTTTATGTAAAAACATGTGCACATATTCTACAGTGTGCTCACTATTCCATGTTTAAAGTTAGCACCCTCAATAATTAGCACTATGTTGTATGCATATTTTACCCAATCTTGTCACAGTGCACTAAATTTCAACATTAAAAAATTCAATAAATTTCCAAAGTGTAAACAGAAATGCATGCTATTTTCTTCTTGAAGTAGCTGCCACCCAATTTTGCGTGCACACAGGACTGCAGAGCTCAAGTTCTTGATGAAACAGCATTGTACATACAAGTAACCCCCCTGCCCCACACAATAAAATACGTGTGCATATGGAGAAAAGGGGTCAGGCAACATTAAGCCTCAAGGGAATATCCAAGTCCATTAAGTTAATAAACTCCTACCATTGTCAATCATGCATTTCATTTGAGCTTTTAAAAAAATGTACCAATCAAAATGATACGTTTCATGTTCTTTAAAAAAAGAGGAACCCATACTGCCCTTTCAGATTGTCAATAATTATGTAAAATTGTAATATGAAAACATAATTCAAATAACACTACCCACTTAAATATTCATGTCATCAAATTTATATAAAATTAAATGAAAAGAGTAATAGTGAATGTTTATAAGTCTACCCTAAAAAGGTAAGCGTCTTCTGGATTGACCAAACTTGATCCGAAAATTACATGCAAGTTTTTCGTGAAGAAATTATTCAAACTTGATTTGAAAATTATACGCAAATTTTTCATGAAGATAAATAAATGAGAGTAGATTTTATCCGATTTCCAAAGCAACACTTATTGGCAAGGTAGGCAATCATGCATCACTGATTAGAAAATCGAATTTAAAGCGATAATTCCTGATATTTATGACTGGTCACTATAAGTTTTATGAATAACAGTTTAATATGTAACACATGAAAATTCAAAGCGCTCAGGCCTCTTATAGCGACCCATTAATTTTTTGTATCGAGTATGCAGAAAAAATTTCACATAAGTGTCAACGCTGTCAAAATTTCACATAATTGTCAACATAGATTCTTATTTCACCTAAGTTGCTTGTTTCTGCAAGTATCTACCACCTTAAACGATATAATTTTTTCCTGGGTGGTCGTCCTTCGTTTTGTAAATAAATATTTTTATAATTAATAATATCATTTGTAATTTCTGCTCCAGGTTTTTCTTCATTGTCCAAAATGAACGCCCATAGTTGACATTAGTAGCAGTGCTTTTATTCAAAATTCTCCACCATGACCGCAGTGTAGGTAAATTCCCGTGCAAGCATGTGCTCGACAATATATTTGTCATAAGTTATACATCACAAATCAGGGACACATTATTAGAGATTTTCTACCACTCACACATCTACAAATGCTCTGATCACTTCATGACTGCGGGATTGCCTTAAGAAATATAGACAATCCCACAGTTATGAGGTGATCAATGCATTGGTAAATATTGACTTGTTGGAATAATGTCATGGACATTCAATTATGGGTGCACGGTTGGCTGAGCGGTAAGACGTTCGCCTTTCACCTCTGCGACCCGGGTTCAATTCTCGTCCTGGGCAGCATGTGGAAAAAGTTCCTACCACTTTAACCGTGCATGGTGGTTTTCTCCGAGTTCTTTGGTTTCCTCCACCACAGACAAGGTAGGGAATATGCGTCAATAAGTCAATGCTTCACTTCTTTCTCAATCCATGTAAAACAAATGTCTCTAAACTAATCTCATACAATGTTTTTATTACAGAAGAAACTTTCTCCTCCATTTGAAACTGAGAGTAATATTTGTATATCAAAAAATAAGAAAAAGGAAAAAACAAGCCAACAACACAAACATAGCTAGTCTTTGAGCAAGCCACGTGGCACTTTGTGGCGTCTTCCGGCCATCATGAAGAGGTCAGAGACAAACATTTAAGGCTGACCAAGAGGAAATGATCCTTTTTTTCAAACCACTCAACTAGTCAACATATTATATGTATGTATGCATGTATATATATATATATATATATATATATATATATATATATATATATATATATATATATATATGTGTGTGTGTGTGTGTGTGTGTGTGTGTGTGTGTGTGTGTGAATATTCGCGGAACAACAACAAAGCCTGACTATCCATATGTCACGATTTATTGCATTAAACAAATACGTATTTACCTGACTCTGTGTATGTAATCTGAAGTCCTTTTATAGCTGTTGTCCATGTGAAACATTTTTGACACAAGATGAATGCCTGGAAGATTTTGTTTTTAATGGTTCTTACGATACAAGTTATAGACTAGCCAATGAACAGAACACTTACGTTGGCGATTGTCATTGTAACTTTACATGTAGAAATTGATGTAAACTGGTGTTTCAATTAAAATTGCTGTGACCGTTCAGAGGATCCATGTGTATCTGTGTGTGTGTGCGTTGGTGCCCATTTTCCATTTTTTGTTGAAAAATAAAACTTCGGGCTGTGCACCCCAGCAATGAAAGCCAAGGATTTACCCCAAACAGCACTCCCTACCTACTTTAACATATAAAAGGAAGTAAGTGTGGTGCCAGTTCCTTATATGGGATTGAGAAATACATATATCCGGTATGTTGACATGTCTGATAACCTTTGAATCTGAAACCCATCTTAATAAGCACATCTTCCAAACCATATTCAACTTATGCTCGACATATAGGAGACAAGACCTGGTAAAATGACGAACTTTAAGAATTTACTAAATGCATGAAAAGAATAGAATAGTTGTAGTTGTATTAAACTAGGTATTATGAGATGGTGAATAATTGTTTAAAAAAATCGAATAAAACGGGACTATGTAAAACGCTTTAAAGTGAAGAATACAAACTTGATGGCAATACCAGGATGTTTACAGTAGAGTTAATTAAAATTCACAAGGTGCACTTATGTGTAACGATTGCAATTTGATTTGGCTTTAAGAAAGACACATTTATCCTCGAAAGCATACGAGATGAAAACAAAGGTGACCAAGATATAATACTTGTTACGAAAATTGATATGATCAATATATATATATATATATTAGTTTCCAGGCAGGAAAAATGCCAACATCAAAATTAAGACGTCAATTTTGTGACATTTTTACAATATATCTGGTGTTGTAAAGGGACAATCTAAGTACGGAATACACTTTGTTTCTGTATTTGCATTTCCCAAAAGAACATAAGCACACTAACTTGGTGAAGCAATGTTTACACTTATGGAAAAATAAGAATATCTGCCATGAAGGAACAAAAATATGTTTATTAATACCAGAATAAATTTGTGCTGAAGTCAGGGTAATCATAAAATAGAGTGCAAAAGCAGAGCTATTGCTATGGGGTTCATTTAATTTGTTGGAGTACCATGTTCCACACTGAAAAAAGTAATTATAAACAGGAAGACGCATGGTGGCATTAACTATATATTCTTGCTTGCAATATTGCATGGAAAAGGTACCATAAAAAGAAATTAGTGTGTGTGCTCAATAACGATACAATGTGGTTTAATACATACCAACAAGCACATCTGTCAATGTGTTAATATTAAGAAAGCTTTGACTACAATAACTAAATGCTTCATGCATTTTCCAAATGTTGCTTTCATATTTCATGGGAAAATTTGTCTATAAAAGTGAAGGGTCATGACATTGAAAATGACTAACACTAATCGCAAATTTGATGATTATAACTCCGAAAACAATTACTCGATATTCAATTTTTAGTATGTGGTATTGCAATACTTACAAACATCTTTACCAGGTGTGTAACGTAATATTATAGGTTTTAAAATTAATCTGGTAATGGGATTTATCTTTCACTAGTCTTCAACTTTGGAAATAATATTATTGAATTATTATGCCCCAAAATAATTAAGTCCGATGTTTTTGTTAAGCGCATTACCGTTATTCTTTTTCAAAAATCTGTAATTGCATATATTTAGGCATTTTCAATTTGTCCTGGAGTGCTACTAACACAACAATAATGTATATAATTACGTATTTATGTATAAGTCATGTTCTCTTTGATTTTTTGATAGTCAAACTGAATTAAGCTGCAGAACTCTACAGCCTGTCTTCCATAAGGGGATGCGTTAGATTTCTTCTATTTAGTATCATGCTTCAAGAATGGACTTTTGACTGCATGTGGTGTTATGAAAATTTGTGCTTACCTTCTTGGGGAGTGGTTTTGGTATCTGTAGTTGCTGAATTCATCACTGCATGCCAGTATGTGGGCACTGTATCTTGGATTGATTGTTCTCCCTATGAACATAGATGTTTTACATTTCTGGTGCGGGATGTCCATTGTTGCAGTACTTGTTAGAATTTCTCTTGGTTTGTGCAGGTGGTCTATCTGCAACTGTATTTTTACAATCACTGGGGCTGAATATAAAACCCCAGTTTGTTTCTACTTCAGTTATACACGGCAGATGATTCAACTAGGATAAGCTAACCAGCTAGAAAGTGTACAAAACTAGTTCAGGGTTAAGTCAAATTTTTTTTTATCAGAACTTGTACTACTCAAATTTAGTAATTATGTTTTGTCTGGCAGGCATTCTTTTATCTTAATGATGCTCTGGATTTATAAGCAAAACTTCACGTATTTAGCTAGTTCATCCTTTGCCACGTTCATATTTATTCATTATTATGTGGGTTGTCTTTGCTGAATATTTAGCTTACACAAGAAGCCGCTGCTCAGAGAGACAAGTACGGATATAGGCCCCAAAACACGATTTGAGTAGTTACCCAGGGAAGACCCTTTAATTTATTCGTGTTTATGCAGGCTATGTCAAAATTTTAGAAAAGAACTAGCGCAGTATGGTAAATAGTAATTCCATATGTACATAAGTTAAACAGTGACAAGTTAGCTTATGGAGAGTAAAGAGTTTGGCCTACAGAATAGGGGAATGACAACTGGGAAATGGTTGTGGACAAAAAGACACAAAACAAATAGATTGTGTACTTGTCTGTTATGAATGTGGGTGTGCCTGTTTGTTTTCAGTTTAGAATTCTGTACTCATTGAGCGTGTACCAGGTCACAAAGTTAGCCTGCTTTGTTGGGGGGTGACTCTCAGGCATCTTGTAAGCAAAGTGTTCACTCAATGCACTGGGATGTGTGACTAATTGGAACACTCAGGAACAATGGAGAGACTTCTATCTGTCTGTCTATCTATCTATCTATCTATCTATCTATATTATATATATATATTTATATATATATATATATGTATATATATATATATATATATATATATATATATATATATATATATATATATATATATATATATATATATATATATATACATATATATATATATATATATAAAGCAGCTATTTTCCTGACTGGCGAGAGAAAGATTTCAAGATCTGACAGAAGCTGCGTGACCACAGGCCAGTGGGACTGTGAGCTATTTTTATTACCTGTGGAGTATGGACAGTATCTTTGAGTGGACTGGTATATTGTTGTTATTTGTACCACATTGGAACCAAAACTGCACCATTGTGGGATTGGATCAGCACCACAACTTTCAGTACAACATTGGAACCAAACCGTACCTCTGTGGGATCTGGACCAGATCATTTGGCACCTGTCATAGGACTTGGAACTTTGGGACAGTACCTGTGGGTAAACTCACCAGGGATTAGGATTTACCTAAATTAGACAGTGTGATTACCATATCCAAACCGTAGTCCTAATGAAACAAATCCAAGTCAATTCCGACCAAAGGCAATGTTCCTTGGTATGTATAGCTGAAACATATAAATTTATAGTTCGTATTTACCCAAAAGAGACCAAAACGTAAGTGCAAAGGTCCATAGGGGGGAAAAAAAGACTGTTCAACTTTTGAAATACTAACGGAGATAAGTTTACCTAATTTGTACTGAATCTGATTGTGAATAAATTGTTATTGTTAAAGTTATATCCTAGTTTTCATTCTTTGATGAGTTCTGTTAATATTCAGAAGGTGGGCATCGTACAATTGCCTAGACCTGTGTATTGACTGAATCTTTACAAGCCATTTACATTTGGAGACGTTTCAACCTATTTTATGATTGTGTGTAATCTTCTGTTTTCACAGGATAATGTTCTAATGTGGATTACAAGAGATACAATGATAATAACAGAGGAATTGTATCCAGATGAAAATGAACTCAAACACGTATACTTTAAAGATTTGACACTCGATGAACACAAGACACGCCCAGGCATAAATGAAAATAGTGTGAAATATGCAATGATACCCAAGTCAGATCATCAATTGGGCACCGTCGACAACAACACATATAAATGTATGGCTATCGTACTAACTTCCATCCATCAAAGCTTCAAGTGGATCAAAATTCCATGCAATAAAGTATTTACACATACATCATATGTATGTAAACATAAGACACAGGTGTCAGCTAGAACATTTAAGGATGCAATATCAAATTGTGATGAACATTGGTTTTATTTCGAAAAAAAGTGTGTACGTATTTACGATTTGTCTCGTAGGGAACCCCAAAAATTGTCAAAAGTATGTAGCTTTTGTGAATCTGTTGATAGTCGTATGGCAGTTTTCCAGAAAACAGATCTTTTTTATGTCGACAAATATATTGCAGCAGGCATGGATTACTTTCTATCAGGTTACTCTACTGTCAAAAAATGTAGAGAAATAACGATGCACACAGTTGAATGGATGGTTTTTGATTTTGCTGCCAAATTTTTTAATCTTATGGCTCTCTGGCATTGGATTGATCAAAATATCACCACATTTTTCACATTTTCAACAATGTTGACTTCAGAAGTTTTCTCAATAAATCCACAAAGTTTTCTCACGAGCTATGAAGATTGGTATCATTTTCAGGTAGGAGTATATATGACAAATGATTATCCATACGGCAAAGAATTACCTTCAGTCCCATTTTGTTTCTTGAATATTAGAGCTAGTACAGTTAATAACACAGACAATTCAATAAATACAAGTGCAGTGCTGTGTGAGCGAGCTCCTTCGTTATCAGAAATGTCTTGCCTGCCTGGACACTTCCAATGTGGAGATAAAACTTGTATATTGGAACATAACGTATGTGATGGTGAGGGAGACTGTCGTGATGGAGCAGATGAAATGGTATGTGTGCCTGCTTGCTATCATGAAAGCCTTTCTCCCAGTAGTACCTACTGCTTCCTATGGTGTGCGGATCCATTCTGCAGATGTCACGCACAATATTTTCAGTGTCATGTGGGTGGCTGTATACATCTTTCAAAATGGTGTAACAATCATCCAGATTGTTCTGATAATTCAGATGAAGTAGGCTGCTTTAAATGTGTGTCCAAACATGAATTAGCTGCGTCTCAGACTGTAGTAAGCATTGGGGTGGTCCACGTTCAACAGTTTTCTCTGGGTAGAGTACAGCCACGTAGATGTTCCCGTTCAAATTGGATACCATGTTCAGATGAAATAAGTGTTCCTTGTTTCCCAAGGTCAATGGTCTGTGTGTATGATTTGACAAGAAATAGGGAACAGCTGTGGTGTAAGGACGGTTATCACTTGGAGAAGTGTGCACTGGTCAAATGCCCCAGAATGATTAAGTGTCACCACTCTTATTGTCTCCCTCTCAGACGTGTGTGTGACTCACACAAGGACTGTCCATTGGGCGAAGATGAGCATCTCTGCAAAGACTACAAGTGTGCCTACCGGTTTGGTTTTCATTGCAAACTTCAAATCACTTGCTTGCATCCTAGTGAGATATGCAATCACAGGGTGGACTGTGTCAGCACAACTGATGATGAGGCATTGTGTCAGCTGATTGTTTGCCCATCCAGATGTACATGCACAGGATACACAATTAGTTGCTATGATGTTAATTTAACTTCTCTTAAGTTTAAATCAAATATAAGTCAAATGAGAGGAATTGTCTTTACACAATGTAGCATGCGAAGTTTAACGCCACTTGATGAGTTCGTATTTAAAGTTTTATATCAACTAGATATTTCTTCAAATATGTTAGTTTACCTTCATACCAGGTCTTTTATTCATCACAGGTCTGCACGGCTTCTTAACATCAGTAACAATAGCTTGTTGCACATGAACAGCCATACATTTGAAGGTTTAAGAAGTTTAATTGTACTAGACTTGAGAAAAAACCCAATCCGAGTAATCTCATCACGCACGTTCTATGGTCTGTACTCTCTCCCTTGCCTCAATCTGTCCTCTCTTCGCCTCACAAACATACTACATAATGCTTTCCTCGGCCTTATACTTGTTACTACTCTCGACTTGTCCAACAACAATCTCAGAACTGTAGGCACCACAATATTTGATGGACTGAGTAAACTTTCAGATTTGAATATTGTAGATAACAATATAAACAGGATAGAAAGATCTGTATCTCACTATTTACCAAAGCTTAAGTTAATAAAAAGCAGCCACTCATACCTCTGTTGTTTTGCTCCAAGTGTGAATTGTTATCCAGCACCTGTAAATATACAACGGTGCTTTAATCTCATCCCAAGTAGTGCATTGAGGTTTCTGACATTCTCAACTGTAACGTCATCAATTCTGACGAACTTCCTCGCTTTGTTGTTTATTTTTGCAAAAGCAAAGAGCTCAAATGATCTTTTAAGAGGCGTTCTGCTTTTGAGTGGCGTAGTCATCATCATCTATTTGTTTGTTATTGCATTTGCCGATATCCACAGCAGAGGTGTGTTCATGGAATTTCATTGGACATGGATATCTGGATTTTGGTGTATTTCGTCAGGTATCGTTGCATTATTTTCTTATAGTGCTTCAACGTTCATAGTAGCAGTTATAACAATAGACTATGTAATAAACATTGTTTTTGTTCTGAAGTTATCTCATATCAGCATATCACAAAAGGGTCTTGTTTTGCTAATAGGTTTGTCTTTAACTGTTACATTAGCCATAGAGATGGCAGTTGTGAAACGAGAAGAGGTGTATGATTTGTCAGAACTAGACACAGGATCATGCCTGCCCATTTATTTCCATACTGTTACATTCATGGTTCTCAGATACATATATATTTGTGTAAACCTCATTGAGATGCTTATTATAACAGCAGGTCTAGTTGCCTGCATTATATGCATTCAACAGAGCAATAAAAACTCTGACAGCCAAAAGAAAAATAACAAAGTTGTATTGCGAATGTTCACTGTAGTTCTGTTTAGTATAATTTATAATGGTACTGTTGTAGTTTCTGTACTGACTTTCAGAGATAATCGCATTCTAACCCAGTTCAGTACCTGGTTTTCCTTATTAATTTTCCCTCTTGGTTCCATATTTTATCCAGTTTCATTTGTTATTTGTACAGCACAGTTCACGTCATGGATCAAACAACTGCCAAGATATGTAAAGATTTGAAACAGATTATGCTTCATTTCTGGTTTTGTACTGTCATTGCAGCACACAGATTTGGACTAAAATTCTTGATGTGGTTTCCCTCTGCAGGCAGAAAACGAGATTGGTCCCTTTTAAATATTGAAATTAAGCCACGGAAATACGGAAATTTTCAACGGTTTATACAGGAATGAATTTGAGAAAAAATAGAAACGCATATGTTTCAAAACATGCAGAAATACATTAAGAGCTAGGCCAATAGGTGTTGGCGATTGAACTGTTGATTCTGTACTTGCAAGTATATGAAGCAATTTGGGAATGAAAAACCCTGTTCACATTTCACTGTGTTCTTATTGAACATATTAATAAAATTGCTCATGTAACTACCAGTCTATGATACCTATCATAAATTCTCGGTTAGCAGACACCTCTATCGGACGTCATGCCGACTTGGGCCTCTGGCTCTATCTTTGATTGTTTTAGTAAGAACAGACTGTACGAGAATCCTAGTTGATGCCCGATGTGACTTCTATTTCGTCAACATTCATCGAAATTTGACACTGCATATCCCGACTAAGCAGTGTAACTGTGCAGAGGCCCAGTAGATGTTCAAGCATGAGCCAATATCATTATGTAAGAACAGCGTCATATTTCTGTCTTTTAGAAATTAAGTTCTTGGTTTACCTAGATTCAAAGGTGGCACGTATACTAGGCGTTATTATTAAGACCTTTAGCATAAATATGCTTGAGTTACCAAATGCAGTGACGAATTTGGCAGTTCAGGTATGGTAACTCTGTTGCAGAGTACAATTGATGCTAAACATATTCACCGGACAGCAAACATCTACTCTAATATACCACATGCTCCTGCTGCTCCAGTCTTTGCAAGATTGTAGAGTGGTAATAAAAATATAGAAAAACAGGCATGTTTTGTGAAACCAAAGTAGATAGACCTCCATTATTTAAAGATATGGTCTTGATTTTTTCAGCTGATAATTATTTATAGTTTCAAAATCTACCGCAGCTGGACTTAATACAATACATACTTGTATGCTCTTGTCGAAAAATGCCCTTCCTATTGGGACTAACAGCAAACAGGTAAATTAAGACAAGCCTATTTTAATATTGTTAGGTTAAACTCGAGAGTGATTGCAGATCACGCATGCCATGGCAAGATGAAGGTCACAACTGACGAGTTTATGAAATTGTATGAGAAAGTGAATAAACCAGGAAGAAATGTTATGTACTAGATGACAATGGAGTGAGCTTCAAGCCCTGTTTATACGGATGATTTAAACATTAATGTAGTAATTTTGATATGTGTCGGTTGTTTCAATTTGCTGTTCTTCCGTTAAAAATGGCAAACCATTTTGTTGAACTCTACTTTTCAATAAATTATGCTAGGGAGACCATTCTTCTAGGTACCAAAACTAGAGCCAACCATTTAAGTCAACGACATATTCCAAAAGTGTTGACTGCAATTATGCCTTTGCATTCGAGGGGTGTTGTAAATAGGGTAGGAAATATACGGTGATCTTTAGTGTATCTTAAAGCGGCACATAGAATAACTGTTTAACTTGGTGGGTTTGATCCAAAGTTGCATTAAAACAAATAGTGATTTTTGTGTAGGTAAGGGTGCTACACGCAATTTTAGTGTACATAATGTAAGCTCTGTAAAGTTTGATTGCAAGAAAGTGTTTGATTATCCTGTGCGTATATATATATATATATATATATATATATATATATATATATATATATATATATATATATATATATATATATATATATATATATATATATATATATATATATATATATAATTGCGTTCAATTTTGACAATTAATATTCAGATATGACTTGAAAGGTAATCAGGGCGATGGTTCTCACCATTCCTGTTTTCACGCATATACAATGTGGCAGAATGGTCTGAATAGTTAACATGGTTATCATCCCAGGTGGCGAACAATTGGTGCTGCTGGTGAAAAGAAAATGGTGGTCATTAGCAAATGTGGCAGTCTGCAAAAGTGATTGGAAAGAGTAAATGAGTTGATGTATATTGATGGTCTGTTTGCATTGTCGGACACTTTTATTGACTTTTGAAATGTATTAACAAACCAAGTGCAAAGAGTCATTTTTAAGTTACAGGATAGGATGGACTTTTATGGAAATTTGTTCACCGACACTTCAATTGAAATACTTCATATGATACTCCCCAGAATATGCTATGAGGAAATGCGTCTGAAACATTGCGAATATGTTTTATCAGCCTAGCACGTGACAGTTCATGGGGAATAAGGAGAAATGCACCGTTTCGAGCTCCAATGGATACACATGAGACAAATGTTAAATTTGGTTACATAAAGGTTGTTAAAAGTAAAAGGTGAAAGAACATCAAATTTTCACATGTTTTAACAAATTTCCGAATTACCCAATGCCTAACAAAAAATCTATGTGTGGTTCAAGTAACCTGACCACACCCTACTGAATAGGCGATACCCAAAATGAATTTTATGCAAAAATAAAAAAAAAAAAAATAGTTTCAAGTCGCCCTGCCCTAATAAAAATTATTTGACTATGGCTGAAAGATTTTATCGAAAAACTGGTCGTTTTTTGCCTTTATTTTGAGGTAAAGTCAACTCAAATAGCATTTTAACTCAACTTGTCTGGAGTACTACCTTGGGTCGGCGAATAAGTATATCTGCATAAACGCGGTTGTGCCGTGAAACAGCATAGCCCCAGTTGTTTGGTGATCATTATCGTAATGTTTCAACTGTTTCCGGGTGCCCTTATTCCGAGATACAAGGACAAACAGTCGAAATTACCTTCAAAACATGACAGACTATTTTAAATATGTTGGCTCGGTTCTGTCTGAAGCAGTTATCATTGTTACTTACAAATCCAAATGTGACATGATGCCTTAAGCTGGCAAGTCATTCACGTATTGGTGAGCGCCATTTTGAACATGGCACATTGTATTGTGAGACAGTTGCACAAAAAATACATTTGATTTGGAAATCAAAAATCACAGCCACAGCATACATCATATCATTATTAATGCTCAGAAATATTTGCAAAGTATATATTTTTGGTTTCATATACTCCCCCCCCCAAAAAAAAAATACCACCCCCCCCCCCAAAAAAACCCCATCCCAATACTATTTTCATGTAGAAACCATTTGGTGTGGAATCGCCATTTTTTAAAATGGCAACCAAGTCCATGAGTTAGACCCGATTGGGTATTTTGAAAACGGTAGTATCAAAAACTATATGTGTGATAAGTGTTAACAAAAGGTCAATTTAAAGGCACGTAATGTAAAATGTATAATGCGATTTTTCTCGTGTGAATATTACCAAAAAATGTAAACATAAGCCACAAAAATTAGCAGTTGTTGGGGGTGGTGGGCCCCATAATAGGAATATTGTATCAGACAGTGAAGTCGCCCTTAGGCTATGAATTAAGTAGCAGCACTGGTCACTCAGGATCCAAAACCCCCCCAGAGTCAAAGTTGGAGCTTAGTAGAGAAAGTTGACCCGACAGTGGATACCGGTGTGAAAGCACATGGTGGGTTTTTATATTAATGGTAATGATCCATAGTGAATCATCATGGCTAGTTAACACTAGGATGCCTAATGAGACCCAAGACAATGGTGGCGGTGGTGATGGTTTGGGGCTGAGGGGAAGGGCAAAGGGAAAGGGGTGCAAGCAACCTCTTTTAAAACTAAGCTTTCAATGAGTCTATTTTCAATTGGTCCATATTTTACAATACATTGCTGAAACATGATTTTATTTCTTTTTTTTCCCTTGGCTTTTTTTTTTGGCAAAGCTGACAAGGTAATCACATTCTGAAATCATTCAATCTGAATTAGTTTATTTCTGTGTGGGACTCAAAAGATTTACTACTGGATGACATAAATAATGCAGTTTTGCTCACCTGTCCAAGCTGATTTATAGCTTTCTGGGCTTGAAAATGGATTCTTGCAGGAAATCATCAAACTTAATTTCCTTTAGGAAACTAGTTATCATTAAATGCCAGTTAAATTGACAATGTGGCTTGCATTAACGTAAATAGCAATACTCAAATACTTAGAGAAAGTTATAGTCCTGATATTCCTTTGGGGAATACTAATACCAGGGCTATACAGACGTGTTTTGTGATTTAGATATTCATTTTTCTGATACAGGAGTTCTGGTTAAAATTAAGTCACAACATTGACAATTTTAATTTTGAAATACTCAAATGTTCGTTCCTTGAAAGTAATATGTTTGACTATGTTGGTCATGATACTTTTTCTTCGCATATGTTTTTGTTTGGTCATATTTGCCTTGAGGTCGTAGATTTTGCTTTCATAGTAAGGGATATCTTTCATTAACTTAAATCATAAACATATAATGAAGTGCATATGATGAAGTATTTCTTGAGATTCTGTATCAAACACCCCAGTATTGTTATGAAGTGTGAATTCTTCAATATTAAGGATTTCAGATTGGCCTGTTCAGTCAGAGCTTTTAAAATTTGTTAAATGTCTCACAAATACGTAGTTAGAATAAGAACGGAACTCTTAGACTTTTGCAAATTTTTAAAAATTATGTTAGATATGCATGGCTGGTCTCCTATGTGTAGAGCAAAAGCAATCTATGGGTTTGAAAAATTGGTTTGACATGTGCCTTTATCAGGAAATATGGGGGGGGGGGTACCATGGACTATTGTATTACAAGATAGCTTAGGATATGTCTCAGCAGACACACACACAAATGTCCTAACAACAAGACAACAGCCAGCGAGTTGCCAAATGTGTGTCTGGTATTGGAATGCCTACAGGCTTTATAAAGAGGCCATGGCACTACTGTCATCAATGTGAATCCACAATGCCACAGCGTACAGGTCACGTACAACTGTCTGAATTTGACAGGAGCAGAATCATTAAGGTTTTGCAGGCAGGCCTTTTTCAGCAGGAGGTTGCCAGGATAATGGAGTGCTTTCAGCCATCGGTAAAAAGGGAGTGGGGCTGTTTGCAGGAAACCAGAGGATGCAACAGGAAGGATGGATCTGGGCAATCAAGGCTGTCAGATGACCATAACTTGATACCGTATGTGAAGAGATTTTTATCCACCGAAATGTATCTTCAGCAGCTGTGCCAGGTCTGCAACATTAGAACATCATACTGTACTGTTAACAAGAGAGTAGTGTCAGCCAAACTGAGGGCATATCGCTCTGCCATTTGCATACCTCTCAGTTCTGCAAACAAGACATAATTGGTACAGCGGTGTGAGGACCATGCAGCATGGGCTAAAAATCGATGAAAAGCTTGATGTGGACAGATGCATCCTAATTCTGCTTGGATTTGCACGATGGAAGAATAAGGGTTCGACATATGCCTTGCGAGATGTTCATAGAAGGATGTATAGTTGAACATGGCCAACACGTAGAAGGCAGTATCATGATGGAGAAGAGGGGTGAAAATTACAGCTAGAGGGAGAAGAGGTCTGGTGATGGTGAATGGGACCCTTACATGCCTGCACCCACAGTTCAAGAGTGGCTCCGAAAATATACAGGACCACCGTTTCAACAGGACAGCACATGATACTCACTGCCTGAGTGAGCATGCAGTATCCACAACAACACAATATCCCATTGTTGCTCTGACCTGCCTGTCTTCCTGACCTATCCCCATTAAGCATTTGTGGGATGCGCTTAACCACTGAAACAGGGATAAGTGTAAATAACCTGCAGCTACCCTCGACCAACTGGTACAGAGGCTCATAGACCAAAGAGTCAACTTCCCCAGGCTGTTATCATTAAGCTGAGAAGCAGCATACCAAGGTGGATCCAAGCTTGCTTAGAGAAGCTTGATGGTCAAATCCACTATTGATGAATGCAGCCTCCAAACATTAACAACAACCCAAAAGGTCATTGTAAGGACCACAATTTTAATATTTGTTAATTGTCTTAAAAATACGTAGTTTTAATAAAAACGGGAGTTTTACACTTTTGCAAAATTTTACAAATTGTTAGATATGCATGACTGGTTTCTATGTGTAGAGTAAAGTCAACCTTAGGGCTGGGAAAATAGATTGGTTGGTTTCTTGTACTAATTAATGGCTTCAACAGCCAGGATTTCAAGTAAATGAATAAAAACAACCAACCAACGAACCAAAGTAACACACATGTATAATTACTGCAAACGGTCAAAACTATTTCGATTGATATACCTCTCTACATCCTTCTATCAATGTATGGTTACCTTTCCAGCAACCAAAGGATGGATTTATGTTTGTTTAAAGTTTATGGTTATGCTGGTTATGTATCAAAGCAGGGTTTCAATGGAAGTAGACCGACCAGTCTAAGAATATAAGTTTAATTGATTCTTTTCCTAGTGCACACACCAGGTCAGGTTGATTTGTGACATCTTTGTGCACAGTCAAATTTAAGGCAGTAATTTTGTACATGAACTTTTGGGCAGTCCTATCCATTTGGCTTCCCCTCTCTGAGAAAGTCTGTGAATATCAATTTTAGAGATAATCTCCACAGTGCCAAGTCTATCGTTTACACACAGAGCTCCAAGGAGATTACCATTCTTATACTCCAATATTCTACACCATTAGATAATATTTAAACGATTTAACAGCTTCAACACTATTTTGTGACCTTGGCACTTTACGTGTTACTCTCACTGCCCCATTCATCATTGGTAAGCAATGGACATGCTGCCACCAAAAAAAAAAAAAAAAAAAAAAGATTAAAGCAGCAATGGAAACAGAGAACAGACATGGAGGGGTAATCAACTCTGGTACACTCAATTCTGGGTTCAAACCCTACCCATCTACACTTTGTTGCAGTATACTATTATAAACCTAATTGTTTAACCTCGACCACCTGCTAGTTTTACCGACTTATAGACACTCATAAAAACAACTTATTGGGAAGGTCCCCGGACAAATAGACCCACACACATCGGAGTAAACAACACACAGGGAATCACAGTATTACATTTTCATGTCTGGACACTTGATGAACACTGCAATCACTTTTTTTGGCTATATTTTAGAGTTACAGTGAGTCTGGTTGATGTCCAGGTGGGTTAACTGTGACTAAAAGCAAACAACATGAGACGCAGTGCTTTCAATTATAATAAGAATGCCAGAATCATGTTCCTTGTGAAAAGACTTTCATTCAAGTACCAGCATGCCCATAGTTCCAGGGATAATAATACTGTGAGTCAGCAGCTTTCCTCGGCGCGCTGTCATTGCGCCCAAAGCATGTTCGAGGAAACCGTTCACTTAGTCCAAATTTCGCACTGAAAGTATTTAAAGAATGTTACAAGTCATGTAATACGCATTCTGAGAAGTAAAAAAACCGCCTGCTGTCGGCAGGCAGTTCTACACAACAAAGAATATCTGTACTTTAGACTCTATCCAATAAGGAACTTCTTCTTAGCATAAGCTGATTCGTTAATTTGTGTCAACGTATACGAGGAGACAAGGCGGGTACAAACAGGCTACCAGTCACCTTGCCTTGGCAGTTGGAACCACACAAAGCTGGTAGTACAAGTATGACATTTTTCCAGGTGTACTTGTTTACCTTTTGCATTTTTACAGAAAACATGTTAAAATAACATATTTCGTTCAGTGTTGTGGTTAATTAAAAGTCTTGATAGAAAATCAATAATATGAACATATTATAATATTTCATAATTATTTTATATTTACATGGTTGAATCAAATACATACTATGTACTTCATAATCGGCATATGCTGCCCCGTGATAGAAACTTGTCACACATATCCCCACTTCTTCAAAAGAAAACATCAGTGCAGTATGACCGTGGATTTCTCTCCCCAGAAAAAATACAGCGAATTTTTGAAGTCACACTGGTGAGAACGTGGAATGTTAAATGAAGTATGGCAAATTACACATATAAACGCAGGAACTGGCACTTTCTCTTTCTGTCTCTCTCTCTCCTTCTCGCTCTTCCTCTCTCTCTTTGTCTCTCGCTTCCTCCCTCTCTCTCTGTTTTTATTTAAATACCTAAATGAAACTTGAATTGGATATGCTGAAACGTTTACAACCGACAACAGTTTCGTCTAAACTTGTTTGACTTTTGGCGAATATTAATGAACAGCAACGATCCTTCATCAGTTTCATGTGTTGCATGTAAGTAATGTGTATAACCATTGCACTGTACTGAATTTGAAGTTCACTATGAAAAGTGCTCCCCCTCTCGGTCTATGTATATGACTTTCAGGGTTTTGATCAATCAAGAGGTTGGAACTTCTGACGTCTCTACAGGGTTTCGCACGTGCCAAGTTCTTTGCAACTTATTTATAGTGCGTCTCTGGGTAAAGAACTCACTTTTTGGCCTGCGTTGACTAGAGCTTTCCAGGACAGGACTGCTAGGACTTCGGCTGAGCGGTGGTAAGTCAATTTTTCCATGCTAATTCTTTGTACCATGGAGCTTCAAAATTAAAACCTGAAGCATTGGCTGCCGGTTTGCCGTAATGTCGAGGTTACTGGTTCTCCCTCCTATGGGTGCTCATAAAATGACCCTGAATTGTTAGAAACGTCTGTTTAGGGGAATTCTTTGGTTTTTTCTGGGGGTTTTCGACGTTGCCCCCCCCCCCAAAAAAAAACCCCTGACTAATTCTCTATAAATGAAAGGCTAAATAATATTTCCAAGCGTAATGTGATATTCTTGTAGTACAAAGTGTATGTAGAAATGTGTACGGAGAAAAGAGGTTACAAGAACAGGTCGGTGTGGCTTCGGTTGGTTGATCGCATTGACGCACGTGCTTGGTTCTGGGCCACGCTGGCCAGGATTAGATGTGGCGTGTAGCTTGGATGGTTAATGCAGGGGTGGGCCAACCAAGTGAAACGGAAAGGTCTTGTATGTATATACTGTGCTTACATATCAAATATTAGAAAAATGGACAGGTTGTGGTGACCAGTGACGTATTGTTGACGAGGACTCGCTGTCTGAGTTTCTTGTGTCAATAAATGGTTTAAATTGAGACTGGATACAAAATATCGCCTGTATTCAATGTCCTAAGTATACCTTAGGGGAAGTCTGAAGCTGTCGTTCATATTTGTATAAAAATGTTAACAATGTGACTCTGGGTGTCACTTTAAAATGTACAAAAAGAAGCTTTATTTCTATGCTAGAAAATTAGAAGTTCTGTGTATTGAGCTCAGTCATAAAAGAAAAGTAAGATAGAAAAACGTCAAGTTCATGCACGAATTCTTAAAATAAATATTTATTGAGAGTCACTTGATTTCGGATATTATTGCTGGGGTTATTCTTTCCAAATTCAAATTCCCCTAGTTTCAAACTACCGAAGTCAATGCTTATTGTTTTTAATCTCTTCGAGGTGTATTTTCCTGTATAAGTTGAGAGAATTTCTAATTCAGTAACACTGGGTTAGAGCGACGTCTGACTCAGAGTTTCAACGTTCCATTGTATGAAGGGCTCGCCCAGTTGGTTATTTTGAGATACAAATGTACAGAAACTTGTTGGAACCACATTGAAATTGCCAGTAATGTGTATTCTGACGGATTTTGGGTTCATTCGTAGAAATTCTTCTCTATTTTTTTTCTTATAGTTAAATATATATTACCCAAAATTGGGTATAAATAAATTATAGTTTTAAGGCAAGTTGTCGAAGAAAAGATTTCCTATTTTTGATAAGAACAGCTACTTTTCCACTAATAAAATAAGTGTTTATAAGTCTACTTTTGGGAGGACCCAAATTGTCAAAACATACATATGTTGGTAGCAAAGGTATTCTCATATATAATTTGCAGTATATTTTTAAAAGCAGTATTTTTACTTTACGATGACCATTGGACGTTCTGAAGCTTAATGTGTATTTTTTTTCTGAACGCCATAAAATGGTAGTAAAGTGGAATTAAATGTATGTATCATTCCCAGAACCTTCTGTGTTATTTCCACTAAAAATTTCAATATATAATATTTTCCTGAATTAATTGACTGGTATAAAACATATTCTGTAGTAAAATGGCTCAAGATGCCAAAGTTCAGGTACTGATTTAATCATGGAAAAATAAGTGTGTTGATATAGACAAAAGTGGTGGTCCTCATTATGACGGTGGGTTGATAGATGCCACATAGTTGGTCCACATTTATAATGAAAATGATTACTAATTTACTTACAGTTTAAGATAATTGAGAAGAACAAAAATTTTACATTATTTGATTTTTTCTTATAGTTGATAGTCTTTTCTGACAACCTGTCCTCATTTCTATTATCAAAATCTCCTCCAGGTTGACTTGGGGTAATTAAATTGAGAGATGTATTTTATCCTAAATTGGGACATTTTTATTTAACTAGGGGTTGGAACAAAATTATAATATTAAAGTTTTTACCAGAATAAAATTTTCTCTTCCACCGAATTTTTAAATTCAGACAAAACAAGCCGTTTTGTAATCCAGTATAATGCAACATGTGTTGTGAAATACTTTGGCACTCTTAGAATTTTACACTACCCTTAGAAGGATTGGTATTGAATGTTATAAAATTTTAAATGAATTGTGAAATGGAATTTATAATATTCAGATTGTGAAACGTTTTAAGAACGCGAACAAATCCTAAGTCAAGAGATACAAAACCTCAGGTGCAGTATTTTTAACAAAAGTGATTAACTTAAAAGCTAGCGGCAAATGCTTCAAAAGTACCCTAAAAATAGCTGCAACCCCAACCAAAGGTATAACAAAACGCAACCTATATCAAAATGTGCGTACATGTCTCCGTTTTACAAAAAAAATAGGTTGTGAAGTCCAATAAGCGTTTTTTGGTATGTTTACACGCCCGTTTCTATGGCAACCTCTATTTTTTGTGGAAAATGACTACTTTTCACTAATTTTTTAATATCTACCTTAATTTTAAAGATTGGCACTCCAAATTTCATCAGAAGGTAGCACTAACCTTACTTTTTCAACAGGCATGAAGCTTTTAAAAAATATCTGAATAACATGATTATTATTATAATGATATGCAAAATTTTGTCATCTATTTGGCAATGTAAATTCCTCTATTTGTTGATGTTGTTTGCTGCAATAGCCAAATTACAAAAAATGGGGGTAAATGTTAAATGATGAAGGTAATATACTTCCAGGGATATACTGATACCAAATTTACTGGAGTATATGAAGTGGACACCATTACATGTATGCAAATTAGGCTTCAGATGTTGGGGTTTTTGAGGCCATTCTAGAGATGTATATCGCACATTATGTGCTGTACCAATGCAAAAAGTTACATTTCCTTGAAAATTGCTTCTAAGAATATAGAACATAGAATCCCAATCGTCTTATCAACATTTTCTGTTCACAGCTTCACTGAAATTTTATGGGTCCGCCAAGGGGGGGGGGGGGCATTATGTTAATGGGTTGTGGGTTGTCTGGTCTGGCTAGCTTGTGCAAAAGTGCTTTCTCCAGAAGGCATTGTTGGAATTTGAGCAAATTTAGCACATATATTACCGAAAAAAAAAAAATGAAGTGAAGACAATTTAGAAACCCTATCATTAAATTTATGCAAAAATGAGGTCATCTTCAAATTAGGATTTTATAATTTATGTGCTGTGTTGTAGAGGCACCAGAAAGCACAAATCTGGGCACATTTCTGTGATTGTCGCATTATCAGTGTTATTGAGAATAACTGTGCATATTGTCAAAATGTGTTGCATGATTGATAATATACACATGGTGAACTGGATTATTTTCTAAAATGAAGCTTGGACCTGGCAAGAACACCCACGTTTTAATGTATTTGCAGGTTAGATAATTTTGTACCGTGAACCTCAAATCATGAACCTGGAACCGCCATTCAAGATGCCGACCCCAGCCAAGCTAAATCCCGATACCTGTTCTATGTAGCAAAGCTCTCAACACAGGAAAAGGGGCTGATTTAAAAACTACTTTGGACAAACTACGATTTACGCTTGCTTCCACCACAGACCGATCGGCTGCTCAACTACCGCCTACTGAGGATGCATTTGAGCAACATGTGAAAAGGGCACGATACCAATGTGCCATCTGGTGCCACAATGGCATTGATCAATTACATACAGCTCTTAAAGCACTATCATTTCGACACATAACAAAAATTAATGAATATTTGGGTCTTACTGATTCAGAACACACATTCCCGCAAAGTTTTTGTGAAATTGTGTACGCTTACACAACAACTATTCGGAAACCAGATTTTAATAAGAAAAAATGTTTTGCAGGATTCCTTTCAAAGACAAAATTATCGATTCACTAAACATTCAGTCCCTTTTCAAATTGAAATTTGTTGGTAACATGATTCTCAAGGAGTGCAAAATTAAAGACCCCCCACCCTCCCCATCATTTCCTATAAATATGGCAACAATATTGGACAAGTATCATGAATTACAAGCAATTTCTGGCTTCAATTACTCTTGAAGATATCGCAGCGAATCAAAATTGTGACGGTATGTCTAACAGTTAATATTCACATTTTGTTGATGCATACCACAAACATGTATTTACAGGTAATTTGGATATCATACAAAATTCACGTTTCAAAGAAATGATGAAAAAAGGTACAAAATTTCGGATATGCCCCAAGTTGAATATTGACAGTATTTTTCAGGATACATGTGATGCACTTGATTCCTACTGTATGAAATGGGCACAGAAAGAAAAATAGAATTTCAGAAATTTAAAGGAAGGTTATCAAACTTGGAAAAAGGCTCTAGAAAAAGAATTTATTGTTACAAATCCCACATCAAAAATTTCAATACCGTTAATCTAAAACAACCTGAAATTTCAAAAGCAGTCAAAGAACTACAAGAAAGTTTTGTAGTCACTAACATAGGTAAGGCAGGGAACAATCTTGGGATCATCTGCTAAAAATATTATCTGGATGTTTTGAAAAAAGAACTTGGTATAAACAATATTTCAGGCATAAGAGGAATGGTGTATATAAATTACACAAACAATCCATTGATAATTTGATAGATACACAAAAAGATGAGATGAAAAGAAATTTTAATATCAAAATTTCTGAAGAGGACTCCTCTATTCCACTTTTGTTCTGGATACCCAAATTACATAAAAACCCTTTTAAATCTAGATTCATAGCCGGAGCTGCAAAATGTACAAGAAAACAACTATCAAAAGAAGGAACATTGTGTTTGACTGCATTTAGGAATCATTTTCGTAAATACTGTAATGCAATTTCAAGAAACAGTGAATTAAATTGTTTTTGTAGTATTAGCAATTCTTCCGAGTTTGTATCTAAAATCAAAGATGTAAAAGCAAAAAAAATCAAATGTTTTGATTTTTCTTCACTGCACACAAATCTACCCATAGATGAAGTCAAAAGTTCACTTTCAGATTAATAAGCAAAATGTTTAACCATAATGGTAAACCATACATTAATATTAATTCATATACAGAGATAGCATACCACAACAAATATTCAAGAAGTAACATTAAATCGTACACTGTTGAAACTTTGATAGATGCTATAAAATTTCTTTTGGATAATACTTTTGTTCAATGCGGACCATTTGTTTTTCAACAAATAAAAGGCATTGCAATGGGTAGCAACTGCTCCTCTTTACTGGCAGATTTGTATTTAACCTGGCTTGTATTTAAGTATATGGATAAACTGATGACAAAGGACTTTCAAATGGCTACAAAATTATTAAACAACGCAAGACATATTGATGACATTGCTTGTGTAAATGTACAAAATTTCAGAAAAATTGCTAAAGAAATTTACCCAAATAATATCCTTTTGGAGGGTAACAATTCACATGATTTCAGAGATGTGTTTTTGGACTTGGATATTCAGGTCCCTAATGACAGGTTTTGTATTAAAGTCTATCACAAAATAGATGAGTTTAACTTTGAAGTATTTAATTATCCTTTCCCAGACAGTATTATTTCGGACACTATGGATAGCATGACACAAAGTGCTGTGGGCCATTGCTCCGACTTCGAAATTATATTAGAGGTGCATTTCATAAATTGTCGGTCTGTGGAAGTGCCCTATCGTGTCAATGTACAAGCCACACCTGCTATAACATCACCCTGGGTCCTTGGTCAACCTTTTTGGGGTTGTCCCGATGGCCTAGAGGTCAGCATGTTGGACTTTACATTTGGCTAGGCGAGTGTGCCGAAGGTAGTGGGTTCGAATCCCATACAGGTCGACATAAATTTATCGTATTTTTCATTGGATATAATACGTTTTTTTTCCACAGACTTTGAGATTTGGTCGAATTTGTTCTAAATTTGAAGGCTTTTCAGTTAGAACCATATTTTCATTTACAATAAACTTGAGTCAGGAAGACTCGAAGATGTACATTTGATCAAATATTTCTACAAATTTTGCTGTAAATATCCGGATATGGTTAGAAAGTTTGGCTTCAATAATTTTAGAGATTTTAGACTTGCCTCTTTTTCGACTTAATTTTATCTTTTGGCATCATTCTGTTTTAATGTTCACCTTTCAAACATTTTAGGCTAGCTTGATTTCTCTTAGGTTAAACCCCCAGGGGCTATCGGTAGCGAGTAGCAGTTACAAGCTTGCCTAATTGTATACTGAACCAAACAAATAACGCAACTTTTTCATTTGGGTTTATTTTCACATTGGAACTGTATTTAAAGTTCAGAAATATATGAACCATTGTTAAATCAGTCTAAAATAATGCACCAAGTAGTGTGACCTCAAGGTCGAGTACCCTGACCTTGCCATGGGGTCATTGTCATGAATCAAGAGTGACTACAGGAGGCTATTTTACGCAAGTCTCTGACACCTGAAATTACGGTTGCCAAGTCTTTGATTCTGGGACAGGAAAAAGCCACATTGAAATCAGCCCAAGCGTAACTGTGTGCGAGGATATGAGGCTTTCAAAGTTTGGTGGTTATGCTGAATCAAGGACAACTGCAGGATTCAGTGTTACCCATATGACTAAAACATTCGCACCTTTATTGGTTGGGTGTAGCCCCTCACGGACAATAAAAGGGCAGCATAGGATTCATTTGGCACAGTATTCCAAGAACTATAGGTCGATTATCAACAGTAGATCGGGAGAGAGGAATTGGCATGCTACAGGCTGGTTTATCTGCAGCATAGGTGGCAAGAAGAATGCAAGTCCACAAATCCACTATATCCAGGCTTGCTACAAGATTCCAGGAGACTGGGGCCACAGCTGGTAGACAGCGTCCTGGGAGACCAAGAGAAGCCACACCTGCACAAGACAGACACATCAGGGTGTCACATCTGTGGAACAGAACTTGACCAGCCACTAGAACTGCACAACAGACACCTGGCAGAACCAATAACAGAATATCTGCCCAGACAGTCCGTAATAGACTACAAGAACACCATCTACACACCAGGCGTCCTTACAGGGGTCAAATTTTGACACAGGCAAGAAGGCAAGCCCGACGACAATGGGCTACTGCCCATACTCGCTGGACCCATCAACAGTGGAGGGATGTGCTATTCACCGATGAATCCCGCTTCACCCGGTATCATGCAGATGGTAGGACACGTGTTTGGCGACGAAGGGGAGAACGCTACTCAGATGCCTGTGTGCTGGAAACAAATCGATTTGGAGGTGCATCAGTGATGGTGTGGGGTGGAATTTCATTCACAGCCAAAACCCAGCTAATCTTCATTGAAGGCAATCTTAACGCTGCCCGTTACAGGGATGAGATCCTTCAGCCTGTTGCTATCCCTTTCATTAGACACCACCAACTCCACTTGCTTCAACAGGACAATGCTCGGCCCCATGCCACTAGACTGACGATGGATTTTCTGCAAGGAGAAGGAATTAACGTTTTGCCATGGCCAGCCTTCTCACCTGATATCAATCCCATTGAGCATCTTTGGGACTACCTTGACCAGCGTGTTCGGGGACGGGATCCATCGCCCGCCAACTGCGAGCAGCTTCACCAGGCTCTTCAAGAAGGGTGGGATCGTGTGCCCAGGCAGATGGTGCAGCCGCTAGTGTCATCCATGCACCAACGTTGCATCGCAGTTACAGATGCTGATGGTGGTCATACACAGTATTAGTGGACATGCCAATTTGTGAACTTTACAAATCAATATTGCCCTGTTCATTGCCAGCTGGTCGCGCCCTCGTTGACAGTTTCAAGTTTTTGTTTTTCACATGTTATGCCAAAAAGACTGCAGAATATGGATCTAATTTGTTTCTGTGATATGAAAGTAACAATAAATATTTAAATTAAAAAGTTTAAGGGTTGCGTTATTTGTTTGGTTCAGTATAGTTGATATCTGGTTAATATTTTCATTGCATTCTCTTGACTGAAATACAAATGACTATCAGTAGCAAGCAGCGGCCTACCACAGTTACATGTTTGCTTTATTGTACTCAAAATCCTGTTAAGAAAAATTGTTTTGACAACATGGTTTTGGCATAAATGCTAATGACTTTCATTCTTTTCTGACGTGCCTGAATGCACTTTTACTCAATCTTAAAAAAATACTCAAAAGTGACAATATTTTTTCAAATATCACAAACCTGACACATTACGTTGATACATTGACTCAGGGTTGGCAATGAAATAGAGCTTAATTGTTTGAGGAGTAGGTGTCATCATGGAGTTTGTTTTACATTTCTGGTGCAGGATGTACAATGTTGCAGTCATTGTTAGGACGTCCCTTGGTTTATACAGGTAGTCTACCTGCAACTGTTTATTTTACAATCACTGGGACTGAATATAATGCCCCAGCTTGTTACTACTTCAGTTAAACACTGGCGGATAGTTTAACTAGAATAAGCTGTCCAGCTAGAAAGGGTACATATTGGTTCAGGGGTAAGTCAAATTCTTCTTAACTGAACCTGTACTACACCAATTTGGTAATTATAGTTTGTTTGCCAGGTATTCTTCTTTCATAATGAAGGTCTGCATGTATAAACAAAACTTCACGTATTTAGCTAATTTATCATTTGCCACGTTCATATTTATTCAATATTATGTGGGTTGTCTTTGCTGAATATTAAGCTCAGACAAGGGCTTATATAGCCTATGTCAAAATTTGTTTACAGAGGAAAATGTGCAATATGGACAATAGTAATTCCATATGTATATAGGTTAGACAGGGACAGGTTAGCTTATGGAGAGTAAAGAGTTCGGACTGCGGAATAGGGTAATGACTACTAGGAAGTAGTTTGGGACAAAAAGACACCAATACAACAGTCACATTCCTGACCCTAAAGTGTGGGATCCCAATGGTAACGGCTGGGAAATGTCTAATGATGGCTACCTCAAGCCTCCGATGTATACCAATGAGCTAGCCCCACTGGAAGTCGGCAACCTGACTCGTATGTATTGCACCGATATTGAGTGCACTGTCGCAAGAAAGTGCCATTGCCTCCAGACAGGACTTAAATGTACAGAATTATGTGCATGCCTTGGACATGAGTGTGCAAATGACACTTTTGACACTAAAACAGACAGTGGTGATGAGGAAGATGATGATGGAATCTTGGCGTAGAATCCCCAAACCGTGACCATCATTGATCAGCTTTCTGTATTTAGTGTGTACATGTATTTATATTGTTTTCCTTTACTAAAAGGCATCTTGAATTATAGTTAGATGCCAGAGATACATTAGTTTTCTTGCAGGAATCCATGGGATGGTTCAATGTAAATTACGTGTAGGTGCGAATACATGGTACAAAGGACTATCTTGCTATATCAGTTGTATTGGCATTTGTTATCAGGGTTCCCTAAGCGAAGATGACATATGATAGCCAAATTAGCTATTTAATTAATATGCATATGGTATACTCATATGAACATGATAAATAAAACTTGAATGAGTACTGTTCCTAATCATTTTCCCTTTTTTTAAATAAACGAAACTATATCTTAGTAAATAAAGTATGTTATCCGTCGCACAATACTTAATTTCGCTGTAAATTTCATATATTTGCATTAATCAACATATGATAATTAGGCACTTTGAACAAACTCTGTATTTTGTGACTATATTAGAGCAATTGAGCACATTTTGATGTTTATTTAGCCTTTCCACAAGCAGTATAACCAAAGTTATTATTTTTAAGGACAAATTTTAGTTGTCTCAGAAATAGCATAGGTTGTCATGGAAACGGGCAGAAATATATATCATAAAACGCTTTTCAGATTCTACAACCTATTTTTTCATGAAGAGGACATATCTCCCTATAAGAAAATATAGGTCGTAAATTGTGATGGACTGGTTGAGAGACTAAATAAGACCATAGGTAAAATGCTTTCTGCTTATGTATCTGAGGATCAGCTAGACTGGGATCTCCATCTGGACTTTGTCATGATGGCATATAGGTCAAGTGTGCAGGCAACTACTGGTTATACTCCCAATCGACTACTTTTTGGCAGGGAAAATTGCCTGCCATTGAGTGCCTTGAGGGAGCCAGAAGTAGTACATTTCTTTTCCATAGAAGACTATCTAGCTTGGTTAGATTCTGTCCTATCTTTGTGCTTCTCACAAGTAAGGGAACATTTAAAGAGTACACAGCAATGCCAAAAGACTTACTATGACAAAAAAGTACATGGTAAACCTTACAAGGTGGAGAATTTAGTATGGCGCAGTGTCAAACGTACAAAAAAAGGTTTGACCTGGTCTTTGTCACCTCACTTTGAGGGCTCCTATGAAGTCATGGAAGTACTTTCTGATGTTAATTTCAGAATACAAAGACTAGGGAAGAAGTGAGTGGTGGTACAACATTTTGATCATTTGAAGCCACAGACTTGTCTTGAGGATCAGACAAATTCTCATAATGTGGATGAAAATGATTCAGAATATTCTCATGATGATATGTTCGAATCCACGGATGGTGAGTATTTCCCTCAAGAACAAACTAGAGAGAAAAGGACGACGAAGTTACCTACAAAATATCAGGATTATATATTTACTAGGTGTACTGTCAAAAAGGGAGAAAGATTTGCCTATTTTAATACCATGGGTATATATTGAATTTACTAACACTGGCCAGAAAAATTACCAACCATTTAATGTCTTTGTGAGAAGTGTATCTTCGTAGAAGGAATATGTAATATTGAAATATTATGATTATAGAATTTATTTCTGAGAATCTTGTATCCTTGGAAAAGTGAAAAAAAAAGTCCTGGAATCTTTTGAGGATTTCATTTTCTTGAAAGAAGAGCTCAAATTCATATGAAAAGTATTCATTGATCTTGTGGAGAACAAGGATTTTTCCAGATGCTTTGGACAGGAAACAGACTAAGTCTCTAAACAAAGTGTATATTCTGTGCATGTATATTATTTCAGAAATAGTCATAAGCTGTTGTAGTATATTGGAAATATTTATGGGGAAAATTATATTGAATTTATGATTCAATAATTTTTTTTGTAAAGGAGAGAGCTCTGTAGTGAATTTGAAATTCACTATGAAAAGTGCTCCCCTTCCCAGTCTATGAATACTACTTGCAGGGTTTTGACCAATCAAGAGATTGAACCTCTGACATGTCTAGAAGGTTTGGCACGTGCTGAGTTCTTTGCAACCTATCTATAGTGCGTCTCTGGGTAAAGAGTTCACTTTTGGGCCTGCGTTGACTAGAGCTTTTCAGGACAGGACTGCTGAGACTTCTGCTGTGCGGTGGTGGGTGGTAAGTCAGTTTTTCCATGCTAATTCTTTGTACCATGGAGCTTCAAAATTAAAAACTGAAGCATTGGCTGCCGTTTTGCTGTAATGCCTAGGTTACTGGTTCTCCCTCCTGTGGGTGATCATAAAATGACCCTAAATTGTTAGAAACATCTGTTAAGGGGAATTACTTGGTTTTTCCTGGGGTTTTCCGACTCAGTGCCTAAATAAACATGAATAATTCTTTACAAATGTAAGGTTGAGTAATATTTTAAAGCTTAATGTGATAGTCTTGTAGTACAAAGTGTATGTAGAAATTTGTATGGAGAAAAGAGGTTACGCAAACAGCTCGGTGCAGCTTTGTTTGGTTGACCGGGGTGATGTACGTGCTTGGTTCTGGGCCATGCTGGCCAGGGTGAGAGGTGGCATGTGGCTGGGATGGTTAATGCAGGGGTGGGCCAACCAAACGTAATGGAAAGGCTTTATGTACATATACCATGGTTTCATATCAAATATTAGAAAAATGGACAGGTTGGAGTGATCAGTGACGTATTGTTGATGAGGGCTCATTGTCTGAGTCTTTTGTGTCAATAAAAGCGTTAAAAATGGGACTTGAAGCAAAATGTAACCTGTATTCAATGTCCTAAATATAACTCAGGTGATGTCTAAAACTGTTGTTCATATTTCTATAAAAATGTTAACAAAAAATGAAAAATACGATAAATAGATTCGAACCCACTACCTTTGGCACACTCGCCTAGCCAAATGTAAAGTCAAACACGCTGACCTCTAGGCCATCGGGGCAACCCCAAAAGAGGTTGACGGAGGACCCAGGGTGATGTTATAGCAGGTGTGGCTTGTACATTGACACGGTAGGGCACTTCTACAGACGGACAAGTTATGAAATACTCTGGGTGTCACTTTAAAATGTACAAAAAGAAGCTTTATTTCCTTTGCTAGAAAATTAGAAGTTCTGTGTATTGAGCTCTGTCTTGGAGGAAAAGTAAGATGGAAAAACGTCAAGTTCATGCACAAATTCTTAAAATAAATATTTATTGAGAGTCAATTTTTACTTTTTGCCAATTAATACTTTTGGTCCTGATTAAAATAGGGCTGAGTGGACTTTCCAAGGACACTTGTAGTGGCAGTATTCTTATATTCATATATTGTAGGCACTCCCGCACATCGGAAAGCTTTGTCTTTTACTTGATTTAATTTTTTTACACTGACTAAACATTAATAATAAATGTTCAACTCAACATATTGATCTTTGCTTTTCTCATCCTCAGTCAATGTCTAAGCCTTTAAATCCTTGAGCCAGTCAAAGAGAGAGGTCTGCTTGAGGTTAGTACAGTGACGCCATAGCTGGCATTCACTCACTGTATTACAGTACCTCAAGACGTTACACTGGGATTTGCAAAATGTATCCATGCATTAGTAATACAATGCTAAAAAAGATGCAGAAAGCTTGTTGGTACATAATACAGGACTTCTGCGTGGAAGTTTCTCAGCCCTAGCAATAAAATGTACATGTAATGTATTGTTAAATACTGTCCACTGACACTAATAGCTCTAAACCTGGACCAAAGCAAAACTATTATAATTTTGTCCCTTTATTGTTATATAAATGTCTGTCAGCTCTGTACAAATATACATCGATTTTGTAAATTTGGAATGGTGTATGATAATATTTCTTTAAGTATGGCGCTACCTAATTCTAAAAAATTTAAATTAATACCTCTGCAAATCGAAAGTAAAATACAATTAAAATCGCAAATGCCAAATAAATAAATTAATAAATAGGTGAATAAATAAATAAATAAATAGATAACAATCAAACAAATGAAATAATAATATTTGTTTGCGGTCATTGTCAGCATTTATTCCTGGCTCGTGGCAACCACACATTCAAGATTATATGTACCAAATAAAAATGTGCATGGTATATCATTATGTGCTGTGTTATTAGGTAAACAAACACTACAGCCTGTATTTTGATATAGTATTATAGAAGAGGGCGTAATAAACACCGCAGTATTTTGAACAATTTTGATGTATGGGGCTTTTGCAGGGGTACCAGGCAATGTGAATATTTGCTTGAAACTAACAAAAAACATTTACCATTGTTTTCATAGAAAAGGGGAAAACAGGTGATTTTTAGGGAACGACTACGAAAATGTTTAAGGGACGACCAAAATTAATTTGGGGAAAAGTCCTCTTTTCCCTAAAAAAATATGGGAACATGCTAGCCCTTGCGAGAGCCCTATTCGTGCCCTGGAAATTATCATCTGAGCAGTGCTCAGTCATGTTTCAATTTTTTCGAGTTATAATGGTTAGCCGATCATAATGGTTGCAGAAAGTCGACATTTTCACTTACAGCTATGGCCATCAGGTTATAACTCCTTTTCTCTCTGTGGCAATTTGGGACATAGAGGAAAATGTGTCTAATTATGGATCACCCTTAAATGAATGATTGGATGCATGAATGAATGACTGACCGAATGAAATTAAGTAATAGGAGAAGGAGCAGAGAAACAGACCATTATACGGAAAAATGACCAATTTCTGTTAAGTTAACATTCCTTTTGGCATTTTACTCTGCAGTTAAAGATCAAGTTTCATGAAACTTGGCCGATAGTGAGATATGCCATAGATTCACAAAACTTGATACGAATTTGACCTTGCAATGACCTTGAACACCAAAATCTTTCCATTCAGAGATTTCTATGTCCACTTTGATCCAGATATTGACATATATACTAAAAATGGCTATTTTGTTCGAAAGTAATAGAATCTTACGGTCTTCGTGAAAAATGATTTGGCATACAACCAAAGATTAGCTGATTTAGCAAAGCCTGGGTAAGGAGAATTTTCCCAAATATCTGAAAAGTTTCAAATATCCTCATTGAAATATATTCACCATCCAATACAATTGAAAGAGTGCATCATTTTAAGAAAAAGTTTATGTGAATTTGTTGAAAAATTTGAGAAATTATATCAATTTACAATATGAGCTTCGTTTTCGATATCTCAATCAAAGATGGCCACCATTAATGGGTTCATGGGCTAAAATTTAAAGTTGACATAATTTCTTTGACACACATATTTTTAGATGACTTTTAAAAAAAAAAAAAACCAATAAACTATAACAAAATACCCCTTGTACTTTTTTTCATTTTTGGAACAATGTAAAGATTTTATTTTAATGTGCTACGTAAAATTTTACAAAACTGGTTCTCCTCGCTTTTGGGTTTTCCTTGTAATAGTTGTGTCAAATAGACCACCACAAATACCCCTACAGATCACTAAATTGACCGTCAAAGATCTATCGAGCATGTCAACAAAATATGGTTGTTCTAATTCCCACTTTTGGTTTCATTGGCTCCAGTCTAAACAAATGAACCAGCCAAACGAAATAATAATAATAATAATAATAATAATAATAATAATAATAATAATAATAATAATCATTATCATTATCATTATCATTATCATTAAAATTATCATCATCATCATCATCATCATCATCATCATCATCATCATCATCATCATCATCGAAAAGGCAAACACAAAAACGAACAAATGAATAAGGTATTTGTCAGAAACAAAGTTTTGACTTTGATGCTGATGGACATTGACATATAATATTCATCACGTGCCTCAATGATTACTTCTCTCGCACTTGTGAAGGATGACATTCTACTGTTCTGCATTTTGTTGCAATTTTTGCAGGTATATGGTTCTGGACCCTGTTATAGGAAGAAAGAGAACAGTTTATATGTTTATCTGTCATTTCTACACCACAAAACTAGCTCTTTTATGAAATCCTTTTGATATTTCTGTGATTTAACATATGAAAAACAAACGGAGTTTGCCTCATTAATGTGTTTCAGTCGCCGCTCCAGCTGTGAAATTCACCGTACTTTTACCCGAGACCAGTGGGATAGGCTATCTGTCAAGAATTTTTTGTGCTAAGAAGGTCGATTGCAATGTCTTTACAATCATTTTTCCCATAAACATGCGGTCCATGTGAATTTGTTGATAAAATCCCGATTTATGCGTAAAGGTCCATATATTTGATTTTGTCTAAAAGCTAAAAATAGGTTATCCGGACATATTGTTCGCACTAAATTGTTCTGCCTTTTTTACAGACTGACGTGGTTGCTGCTGTATTTTCCAAGTCAGTGGACTTGTCGGTCAGCTGAAGTTATGTGATGCGTGTTGGTACCTCATGTGTCAATTCACCCACCCCTCCATCTGTCAGCATCCACAATCCACACTCTCAACTTCCCCAAATCTTATCTCCCAGATTCAATTCAAACTTGCTAGAAATTACCATAAGGAATATGTACACATTAGCACTGTTGTGGTGCAATAAGGATAATAGCAATTGTGACTTATTAGCCTTCATGTTGTTGATTTGTATATAAATATTAGACCCATGGTTACTGTTAGACAAAAACAGGAGGGTACCCGATGGGGTTTTTTCAATGTGATAGTGGAAGGTTAACTACAAATGTTGCTTATACCTCGGTAATATCGGGTCATAGGACCGTGGTTAATATAAGCACCTATGAGAAAGTGCCTCTGTGGTTCCTTTGGATGTGGGTTTTTGGGGCTGGAACAATCTTGGTGAAAGTGGATTACATATATTTTCACTTAAGAACAAATTATTCATGGACTCCATGAGTGAAATCTAATACTACAAGCAATGGTGCTGACCATTAACAAAGGTGACCTTGATATTTTTCTGAAATTCACAGGACCAATGCAGTCTTTGCATGCAAGGTAAGTTGAGAACAGGACTGCCACAGTGCTCTTATTTCTGATATTTATGGTGTACAGTTCTTTTTGTCTCCATTCTTTTGTTTTGCTTTGCTGTTTTTCAGATGTTCCAAAACTGGGAGCCTAGTGAGACACATATTATTGTTTGCAGTCATGTGTCTCCCCCCCCCCTCCTGCACACACACCCAAAAGGGAGAGTCTCTTTAATGACATGTTTATGCATAAAAGTCAGTTGTCACTAGTTAAGCGGGTTTGCCTGTGCTTTTAATACCGTTTTGTTGACCGATGGGATATCTGAAATATGGAACATGTGACTTAGAGAAAGACTCTCATATTTTTATCCCATTTTGTTACAATCAGATGGACAGATCAACTTGTAGGACCAAGGTCTTGTTCAAGATCTTACCTGAGGGGGCGTCATGTGGTATACCATTAAAAATGTCCTGTCATGCAATTTTGGTAGGGGGAGTCATGGGATTGACTGAAAAAGACCGGGTACTGTTCATGCCATATGGCGTTCCTTGATATTTCTTCTTGATAACTGCTTCAAAATTAAAGGGATGAAGTTGATCTGAATACGAACATGGAGTCTATGACAGAACCAGCACCTGAGATTATGAGCCTTGCCACAATGTGTATCCAGGGAATAGCTATGTAAAGTGTGGTGTCAGTGAACCTTCCTGCATGTATTTTGTGGGAACACCTGTTCATTGTTTCAGAGAACATTTCTCTTGTAATATGGACTGTAATGGGTTAACTTTGGGTATAACAGCATGTTTGAGCTAGGATTGGGTATAGATTCATCCAGCAGTGGTCAAGTCACCATGCTTCAACTATTTGAAATGGACAGAGTGATAGTTAAAGGCCCTATTGAAGCTGAGAAGGAGAGTTAAAGGTCGGTTGCAAGGGTTGCGGAAGTCAACCACAAGACCATAAATAAGTTATTGCAAAAAATTATGCCAAAGTGATCATGCTTGAGATCCTCCACGTCGAGGACCACCAAGCTGATCTCCAGGCAATAAGCCCAATTTGTCGTCAAATTAGCACTAAGATGGAGCACTTGCACTGCTCCAAACATCTGGCAATAACTGCACATGGCTCATCCTCATCAGAAGCGGATCATTACGTAACGGGTTGCATGCTGCTGATTTGAGAACCAGGTTCATGATGAATAAACAGATGATGACTAAGGTCGCCTGATTCCAGGGGAC
>CAXHWN010001378.1:0-18000 GCA_964020975.1 Hermodice carunculata
TTTTTTTCAAAAAATTCAGATAATACTTTTCCAGATGATCCTAGAAGTGTTTTTCTGTGTTATCAATGTTAGTGATTACAAATCTTCCTCATAGTTTTTTAACTCTTTTGGAAACTTTAGTCCGCTTAAGATTTGTCACACTGAAATTCTTACGATAGGATTTGTTACCATAAACTTTATTTCAAAAGACTCTATGTTTCCTGATAAATACTCGCAATGCTCAAGTAAAGGTATATCGGAAATTTAGTACCTTATTTGATTAATTCAATTCAAACTGAATTTTGTATTATATGGAAATCACCTGTAAGTACGCGTTTTTGATATGCATCAACAAAAAAGGAATATTTATTGTTAGACATACGATTACCTTTTTATATTCTGTGCAATATCCTGAAGAGTAATTGAAGCCATAAATTCCTTTTAATTCTTGGCACCAATATTATAGGCATATTTATAGAAAACAATGGCTGGATCTATTATTTTGCATTCCTTGGGAGGCATGTTACGAAAAAATTCCAATATGAAAAGGGAGGGATTATTAAGGAAATGAATAAATATGTGTAGGGAAGTATCGCTGCAAAACATTTGATGCAATCGTCATATTAAAATCTGATTTCCGAATAATTGTTGACAACGCATACACAGCTTCACCAAAAATGTGGAAATGTGTGTTCAGAAGAAGTAAGACCAACAATACAATTTTAAGTGCATTTTGATCCCGGCACGATATTCATGTTTCCCTCCTTCCTGTTCTTTCAACTGGAGGTTCAGCCTTAGGGCGCATTGCCTGAGACAAACTACTCGTTTGAAGCCTACCGTTTCCCAATAAGTATTTGCCGGAACTACGCATATCACCTTTCTTTCCTTTTTTATATCATCTTCATAATGGTAATCATTAAATTGACCGAGTGTATCACCTTGTTGTTATGTAATTTCCATTTAAATCTACATGAAGTCAAAAAGCGTATATGTACAGATACAAACACACACACGCGTATATATATATATATATATATATATATACATATATATATATATATATATATATATATATATATATATATATATATATATATGTATATATATACATGTATATATATATAAGTGTATATATACATATGTGTGTTTTTATCTGTACATATAAGCTTTTTGACTTCGTCTTTTTTATCTCTTTTTGCTCAACCGTCTGTCACAGTGCAGGTATGTTTGCTTTAAATTCAAATATCTGTTCTCAATGTATAAACAAATGTCATATCCATAGGGCTCGTGTTCATGTGTTTTTTTTTGTTTTTGTTTTTTTTTTTTTTTGTTTTTTTTTTTTTTTTGTTTTTTTGTTTTTTTTTGTTCCTGTAATGTATGCATATACCAGGGAATCGCTTTTGCTGATGCTTCGTACCGTATGTATTTCAGGAGAGCTTGGCTTGGTTTTCGAAAGCTTCCAAATGTGAGCACAAGGGAGAGTGAGTAATACCATTTTATGCATCAGAAGCATGTCCAGGAGATTTCCATTTTTCAAATTACACAGAAATACCTGTGCCAGAGGCCACATGCCCTTAAACTATGCTCCTTTGCCCCTATTCATTACTCTTTTACTGAAGAAAGTGGCGTATAAATCGAAACTACTGTGTTGTATATAACCTTGCAATAGACACTTGCTGACTCGTGTAGGGAAGGGGGAAGGGGGCAGGACCATTGAAATTACACACTCCCTTTTAAGTTTAGTTCCTCAGAGTACCCTGAAAACTCATGCCTTGATATATATTTTGTGGGCAGGTCAGGTGAATTGGCATTCAGAAATTCCATAATATGTGTGCAATTAATAAACTGTCGATATCTTACATATATACCTCACATTAAATTGGCTATACAATCGATAAGTGTTACACACTTAGAGCCTGTCTTTGTATGGTATGTGGTGTTCTATCTACAGATGTAACTACGCTCACATGTAAATACGTTGCAGCATTATCTACATGATTTGCTTATTCAGTGACAACATTTAGACATTGTGTAAAAATACTTGCTTGTGTTTATCTGTTTTAGTAACGTGGTGCGCATAGGAATGGTTTCACTGAGTGCAGACAGAGACCCCCTGATTTTAATGGAAAAATTTTTTGTAAGTTACCCGAGAAGCTGTTTTGTTTCAAAATAGGAATCATTGATATCCTATCGTTTACATTAAAGTTGACATAATTGTGATTTCGTCTGTTTTATCGTAAGTAAAGATGAGAATGTGAGTTATGAATTTGTCTTACTATCCCATGTGACACTCTACATGAAAAAACGGAAGAGACGCAAATTGACTACTCTGGGAATGCGCAATGACTATGGGCCAATGAGAGGGGCTCTTTTTCCCCGTTGTCAGGGATTTGTTTGTGGCCGAAGTCATTTCTTCAACTCTTTTCCACTGTTTTTTTTTTTCGAATTTGATTCCTTTGTCAGTTCCATATTTGAAAAGTAGAGAGTACGTGCTTTAAAAAGATACTCATTTTTGTACTGTGCCGGCAATACCGCAGATCATTGAAATTGTGATAAATGCTTTGTTTTGGGGCATTCTGTCAGAAAACTGAAACAATAAAGCCTCAGGCCTTGCACAAAAACGCTACAAAAACACATTTACATATATTTTTCGGCAGAATAATCAACAATGGGAGAAAATATACATGATTTGGGATAGATTTTTGCACAAAACAAAAGGAAATGGCCTAGATAAGCCTACTTCAAGTATAATTGGCTCCCACAGCCTTTGTTTATTTGCGACATGTCACCGATTTCGTGGTGCAGAGTCACATATATGTAAAGGAACTTGGCATATATATATATATAATACATACAATTGTGTGTATGTTTGTGTGAGTGTGCATACAAGGTGACAATTGATTGTATATTTTTACAAATTCAGGCGTCTGAGGTCGACTTTGACTACATCGTCTCTTGCCCTGGTTATTTCAAAGAGGAAATAATGTGCCAAGGTAGGCTATAAGTGTTGTAAAAAGTCGTACACCTTTACGAGTTTTTGCTTATATTTACAATTTTAATTTCTATCACCGTACAGTGTTAACTGTCTCTTAAAATAACATTGCAATGAGAAAGTCCTTACGGCAAAAATGAAGTAGTTTGCTTTCATATTTGCTTATATTTGTTGGTGTTAGTTCAAAATATCGGCATAATGATATCCCTGAAGTATATCTTTAAAGCTACACCGCTCTGCGTGTAGTTTACAAGAATCATGCATGCAACGTGTAAGACATTTTAAATGTATTCATATAAATTGTGTCATTCATACAGAAGTCCTTGCATTTGTGTATTTGGTCTATGCTACATTTGTAATAGGATCCAAACTGTGCAAGTGAAAAAGAATCCTTCCAAGTGGTGTGTTACGGGCATAGGGTTGGATATATTGTAGATATAGATGTAGCATTCAAGTATTGTGTACATCGTAGCCACGAGCGTGATACAAGAGGTCTTCAGATGTTACTTGAATTTTCTCTTAACTGAACTATGTGACATATTTTGTTTTATTGAAACAATATCTACCTTATGTCAACACACACACACACACACACACACACACACACACATATATATATATATATATATATATATATATATATATATATATATATATATACACACATACACACACACACACACATATATATATATATATATATATATATATATATATATATATATATATATATATATATATACATTATTTTATGTAGAAATAGACATGTAAAAATTTCTCCATACAAATTAATGCATGTTGGTTACACAAATTCTGTCACGACCGCCTTGGTCTTTCAAACTTGTACTAATAGCTCATATATTTGTGTTAAATAGTGTGTGTATATTGTTACTTCCCCTTCCAGCTTACAGTTCTGTTGGGATCGATGTCCTGAACCTGCATAATGTCACCAACATGGACAATGCATGCCAAAAAGTTTTAGCGGAAAGGTCAAAACAGAATGTTGTGGGGAATGTCAATCCTAAAGAACATGTTGCTCAAAGTGGTGCTGAGAAATGTAGCAATGATAATGGTGAATCCAAGTTAACTACACCCAAGCTAGTAGCACTCTACAATTTGCATGAAGCCATTTATTGGGTCAGTGGAGGCAGGGATTCTGGTATTCCGGTTCCAACCACCCAGTCAGTGGACATTCCCGAGGATGTAAAAAATGCTAAGCATATCCAGGTGCTTGTCACTTGCTCTTTTCGTCTTGTTGCAAACGTGATAAAAACTATTGAACCTAGCATAATGGATCTCTATCAATAACATCAGCACGACAGTGACTGACACCAACTAAGGATTCAGATATGCATGATATTTACACCTGAGGATGATATAATTGGTATAAACAAAAATGGTATTTTGAGTGAGTCTGACTCAATTAGTTAGCACTATGGCACTGTATATAGAGTAACCAAGGTTCTAACAGTGTAGTTAATGTAATCATAGCCCCTTGCGAGCTGGCCAATGAAAATTTCCAAATCCCTCTCTCCCCAAATTGACCACTTCTCTTTCTGGCTAACGTCAACATGGTGCAAGGTTTCTGCAATATTATGCTTGTTGATATTACAGTTTCTGCAATATTATGCTTGTTCATATTACTGTTACTGAAGGTACAGTTGCCCAATGCGACTGGACCCTTCGTCTGGAAAAAAAAATCGTGGGGGGAGTCTTTGTAAACCAAAAAAAATGCGTTCTGAGTTAATAAACACTCAAACTAATATGTTGAACTTTGTAGTTTTGACCAAAAGTGATTGTGGTACATTGTGATTAGAATGAAGTACCATGTGACACCCCTTGGCGAAATTGAGGATATACGAACAATTGTGTCCTCTGGACTGAACTAAGGCATGCATAAATATAACTCTGTGGATAGTAATAAACATATTTATCTAAGCATCTGTCTAGTGTTTGTATGGTTCGTGGAAGAATAATGTAGTGTGAATCGTGCCACAAGTGTCCCATGCCCGTTCCAACCTGTCTTGATTATTGACCCATTATAATTGATAATACACACCTTGTATACTTGTGCGAACATGCTAGCATTTTACTTAGATCTTAAACGTTATATGGCTATCAGTAATACTGTATTTGTTAGTATGCATGAATTAATTTTGATCAGATGCATTTTTCTGCTGGCATATGTTTCTTTTCCCTTTCATTCTGCTGATGTGATTACTGATATAGGATGCATGCAGGTAAATCTTAAGTGTTACCATTTTTTCCTCTGTATGCATTTAACTCCTTTTACAGTATAATAAAGATTTGAAATGCTTTTTCAAAACTTTATGCATGCTATATGTATATATTTATTGTATTTGGAACATTTTGTCCAGAACCACTTCTTAGTAATGATATCCTTTTCCGCAGTCCAAACTGTTTGGTCTACGTCAGCTAGCCTGTCACTGTTTTACCTATATACAAATTGAAGTACTATTGTCCATATTGCTCATGTTCCTCAGTAAAATTGTAGAGAAGGCCTCTACTAGCCCCAACGAATTATCGGGTCTTCAGCGGGTAACTCCCAAGAACATGACTCGGGCATGTACCGGTACATGGCTCTGAGAGTAGTGGCTACTTGTGTAAGCTATATATTCAGGAAAGACAACCCAAATAATAATGAATAGATATGAACGTGAAAAATGAGGAAGTAGCTAAATAAATGAAGTGTTGCTTATAAAGGCACATTATAAATCTGAATGCAGAATATCTATCAAACCAAATTAAGTTACAAAATAGTATAGAACAAATTCAGACAAGAATTATGTGATTGACCCCTGAACTAATATGTCCCGTTTCTAGCTGTATAGCACACATTAGTCCAACCATTTTCCAGTGTAAACCTAAGGCAGAAACACCCTGGGGCTATTATATATATTCAACTCCAGTTATTACAAAAGTTACAGTTACTGCCAGAGACCTGTTTAAACCTGGGGAATTCCTAACAAGTACAAGTGACCTCCTCTGCCAGAAATGTAAAACAAACTCCATGATGATATCTGCTCCGCACAATGAAAGTTTCCAAGAAATCATGTTATATTCAGTTGTAAACTCTTTGTTTCTGTTTCAAAAGAATGAGTCAAATTTGTAATAATAGAAAAATCCTTTCAATTTCTGGCTAAGAGCTTGGAAAAACCTTTAACTTACTCCCTACCCTGGAGTTCAAAAGAATAACCCCCCGTTTGTTACAATTGTATAAATACTACCAATTTTCTGCCACGTGCTCAAGACAGCCCATGACTGACTCTCAGCCCTGGTGTGGGACAGCCGAATTTAGTAATTACTTATATTGAATTTATTCACGCCAACATGCCAGTCTAAAATGCCAGAAAGGTGAATAATAAAACACAATGATGACCAAAAGGTAAAATGAAGTAGCAAAATACGCACGTCTAAAATCTTTAAAATTATTGATACCAAATTTTCTAACAATCTCAGGATATTTACAGCTAAATCCTTGGAAGTATTTGACCAAAATCACTTTCTTGAATCCTCTTGATTCATGTTTGCTGTAAATAAATTTGGTTCTAGATGCAAAGTCATGTAATTTTTTACCAATTACGATCATCTAAAAATTTGTGACAAAACATATTACATACAATACGTTTTGAAAATAAATATAAAGTGTCAGCGAAAGGATAATTGACTACTTCAAAGTTAACTCACCAATTTTGTGATTGACTTTATTGACAAACCTGTTTTTTTGAAACCCGATTATCTAAATCAAGGACAAGATCCTAAAGTAATATAAATTGTTGCCTTCCAGATTGGTATCTTTAAGCTATATTTCTTTAGAAACTATCTTAATATTTTGCAGCTTTAAAGGAACAGTATCATCAACATACCTTGCACTTTTTGATAATTTTGCACATAAATGAATATCTCTATTTATCAATTTTAATTCGCTGGGACGCCCTCAAGAGTAATTGAAGCCGGAAATTTCTTGTAATTCATGGTACGTTGTCCAATACTGTTGTCATATTAAGACGATATAATGCGGGGACCTTTCATTTTGTATTCCTTATGGATCACATAACGAACAAATCTCAATTTAAATAAGGGACTGAATGTTCACTGAATACATGATTATGTGTTTGGAACGAATGCTGCAAAATACTTGATCCAAAGCTTCTTTTTTTCATTAGAATCTGGTTTCCGAATAATTTTTCTGTAATCATACAAAGCTTCACTACAATGTAGCGGGAATGAGAGTTAAGACTATGTTAGGCCGTACTATTCATTAATTCTGGTTATATCTTGAAACTATAACACGTTAAGAGCTATATATAAATATATAATTCCATTAGAGAAAGCCTGTTGTTAATTTGGAACAAAGGCTTTTGTATCAATATTCCTAAATTTTATTTTTTGGGATTTTCTTTGTCAATTGCTTATTCTTCTTTGAATGCCGGTCTGATTATTATCAAAAGGTATGTGACTGCTTTCAAGAGTTGCAAATTCCGAATTACTTACACCACCAATGCCTAAAATGTTTGCATTGAGTCCAAAAGGAAAAGCTGAATTGAGGGTTTTGATAAAAAAATCTGCCATATGTAATAATTTTCTTGTCTTGAAAATACTTACCTCGGTCTAACAAATTTGGCTCTATATGATCAATAATTTCTTTTCGGCAATCCGAATGTGAATATTCGTCAGAATCGAAATGGACACACAAATGTGTTTAATTTGTGATATTTCATTGTAGTTTTGTGTCCACTAATTTTTTTTTAATTGATTGAGTAGTTAGGCCCACATATTGTGATATAAATTTCACGCAGGGTATCAAATAAAGGATATCTGAAGATTATCAAGATAACACCAGATTCTCCTATCGGTGGTTTTTGAATTTGAATGTTTGGTTGGGAACTTTACTGTAAACCTCCTTTTTGTTGATGCAATTTGACGTGTAGAATAGACAGTTATAATGTCTGTCAAAATATATTCCAAAATCAGCACGCGAGGCTAACGCTGAACCGTTGCCACATCTGGTCTCACTGCTCATGATTTTTTTATTTTTTTTTTAGATTTATATTTAAATTAGAAAAACCATTGTGCCATTCGTCTATAATCATATCCCTACACTTTATCCTGGTTTGTAATTAATAAGACCACCAAGGAACACAATTAAGAATAACAATAACTATAACAAATCCAAAATGGGCGCTAAACTAAAGACATCATCTGGAATTACCGTATGATTTGAAAATCATAAATCGGGGACCAGACTGTACACGTGAATCCAACCAGCGTTAATGGCCCAAAGCTGACAGTTTTGGGGTTTTTTTCCCGAACCACTTCTTTGTAGTCATTACCGCATTCCGCAGTCCAAACTCTTCACCCTCTATAAGGTTGACTGCCACTGTTTAACTTTTATACATATGGAAGTACTATTGCACATATTACACACATTCCTCTGTGGAATTTTGACATAGGCTGTATCAAAATAGATTAAAGGGTCTTCAGCGGGTAAGTGCTCAGAACATGTTTCAGAACCTTTACCCGTCAATATCGCTAAGAGTAGCTGCTCTTTGGCTAAGCTAAATACTCAAGAAAGACAACCCACCTAATATTGAACAATTATGAACGTGGGCATTGGTGGGTTGGCTAAATAAGTGAAGTTTTGGTTCAATGTAGATTGAGAATACCTATCGAACCGAACATAATCATTACGTAGTATAGATTAAGTTCAGATAAGAATAATGTAAGTGACCCTGAACTAATATGTACCCTTTCTAGCTGTTATAGGACATATTAGTCACTCCGCTTACAAGTGTATAACTGGGGTAGAAATGGACTGGGGTTATATATTCAATCTCAGTTATTACAAAATCAACTATTACAGCCAGACATCTATATAAACCTGGGTAAATCCTAATACATACTGGGAAAATGGACATCCCGTATCAGAAATGTAAAACAAACTCCATGATGACACTTACACTTCACTCTGAAAGTTTCCAAGAAATCACTCTGAAAGTTTCCAAGAAATCAAATTATAATTAGTTGTAAAGGCTTTGTATCTGTTTCAAAAGACGGAATCAAATTTGTAATAATAGAGTTAATCCTGTAAAATTCCGGGCAAGCTCTTAGGACTGCCTTAGACTGACCCCTGGCCCTGGAGTAAACGTTTCAAAAGAATGACTCTAGTTTGTAAGAATTGATTTACAACCCTCCTTTTCTGGCCAAATGCCCAGAGCAGCCCATGACTGACTCTCGGCCCTGGTGTTGGACTGGAGAATTGGGTAATTATCCAAGTTTAGCAACTGTACATTTACATGTTAGTCAAAAATGACAGAAAGCTGAATATTAAAACAAAATGATGCCAAAAGGTAGAATTAAGTATCAAAACAGGTAAGTCTGAAATCTTTAAAATTATTACGAAATATATAAATATATATACAACTAGTGAAACCCACATAATTATTCTCTATACTATGACGTCCATATTTTTCAATATCTAGTTTATGTATTTATATCCAGCACGAAAGTGAGCATGGTGCTAGCCATGCCACATGTGATAGAAGCTTCAAGATAGTATGATGATAAATTGGGTCAATTATCACATTTTCACTAGACTCGTTGTTCTGTCCTATAAACCTCAATAAGCTTGATTGTTAGTGCTTCACTGATTTTTAAAGTACAATTAGTTCTATCAAAATAGTAATTCTCTTAGTAACTATAAGTTAAAAGTCAATTTGGCCCATGCTAAACAAAGCATGATTTGGACCGTCAGTTACTTGCATAGATTTCTGGCTTACTTGATGTGATTAAAGTTTTTAACTGAGTCAAGTGAGTTTACACCAGGGACAAATATCCCAGAAAAAATATTAATCTAACATAAATAACACAGATAAGTGTACTCCTAGCACAGTCAACTGATTTGCTCATTTGGTTGCAAGGCATTGAAAATCCTTTTTTTTTTAGGGGGGGGGGGGGGGCTATCACAAAAAAACGTTACAAATTCTATTACTGCTAGATTTTACCAATATTGGCATATAATAGATATTAAGATAGATCAAGTCTTTCGAAAATATAAAAGTGCCCCTTTGACTTTGCCTACGCTCGGTTGCCTATCTTCTTGAGAGTTCATTTGATTTTTTAATTGCACAAAGTTGCCCTTTATGTGGCTAAAAATTCCCCAAAATCAGCATTTGAGGTTTCATTAAAAAAGAGAGAACTGAAAAAATAATAATAATATGAAAAATAAAAAATCTCCTGTCTTTGGATCAGATATTAACTTACGCACAGTCATCCAGCTGTTTTACATTTTTGGCTGCCAAGGGTGGGTTTGGGACGATCTTATCACTGACCAACGTAGGTACTCCGTATATGCTGCTCTAAGAGTTCGCTTTTTCACGGCATTTGTGGCTGAATGTTTCATTATATGCAACAGGATACTATTTGTTGTCAGAAAAAAAACCTTATGGAGAGTGTTTTATCAAGGATATAGAGACGTGGACCCCACATAAAATCTGGGAAAGTACCCCTTCCCTCCCTTCCGCCTGGGGAGCGGAGAAAGTGTGGCCACGGCCCTTCATAGGTCAGCTTATGCTTATCTTATACCCCTTTGGTAATTGTACCGTGTACAAGATGGAAATACATGTACACTTAACTTGAATCTTACGTTACCTGTTTGTTTTTTTTTTTTACCAGATTATTACATCACATCACATTTCACATTAAGTCAGAAAGTTTACCACTAGGCATTCCCGTTAGCCATGCAAATACATGAGGGCCGAATAACCACGGATTCTAATTTTCGTCCAGATGAGCAAACATCTCATAAATCGTTTTAATGTCAAGTGGCATCAGCAAAGAAATATAAACACTGCACTACCCCAGGCCATAACTACATGTAGCTTGCAGCTGAATTTTCATGTCCATGTGGCAACTTGGACATTCTGCTCTTTGATGACAGTGTTTTCTTTTTCTTTTATTTCTTCTCTACCCCAAAGAAATATGAACGCTGCACTACTCCAGGCTCTACCTACGTGAAGCTTGCAGCGGAGTTTTTATGTCCATGTGCCAACTCGGACACTGCTCTTTTATGACAGTTATTTTTCCTTCTTCCCTCCCCCTCCTCCCTTACGTATATATTTCTATTCGGAAGTATCCCGTTCAGAGGTTTCTCAAAAGTTATATATGCATGGCATCTGATCTGTTTCTGTGGAGGAGTCGGGATGTTTAAAATTTCACAAATTAAGACATCTGGACATTTTGTAATATCTTTGAAAGAATTGCAGACAAAAAAATGCAATTCCATTTTCTAGCTTGTGTTGTCGGTGCAGCCACACCGAAAATTGTAGTCTCAATCTGTGCTAATTAAAGGTAAGAGAACGTGAAAAATTAACATGTTGAATATCTTCAAAACTTGTATAATAAAGAGATACCTTTCCAAAATCAATGTTTAAGTCTTTGATGTCGGTGCATCCGATGAGCCAGAAAGAAATGTTGTTGAAACTCATTTCACCCAAATTAAGGTTATTTGAAAATATGTTGTTTATCTTCAAAGCTGTATAATGAAAGGTTCCTTCCCATGTGCAACCCTACGGTTGTGTTTTAGGCGCATACGATGTACCACAAATAGGAGAAGAGTTTAAATTTGTGCTGGCTAGGATATGTTTGGAAGTATATATCACGGGCTTTAATTTACAATCAATTGGAATTGACATGTATAACATAGAAAGGCTGGAGAATGTAAGCGTTACATTTATTTCTCATGTAATATATTCATGCTTCCAAATATTGCGTGAAAAGAAGTTTCAGTCGGCCACTCAGCTTTGGAATTATGTGCATAGCAATTTTAGTGTTTCATCCCGTATACGTGAATGGTTGTTTAGAAAGGGAGATACATTGGACACAAAGATGAAATGAAGCTTTCTGTTATCTAGGGCAGTATTGTAATTTGAAACTTCCAAACTGGGTATCCTGCAAGACTATTTACAATCAAATACTTCATAAAATGAAGAACACGTATGCTATTTTGAGACACATATAAAAAGCAGTGCATAAAAAATCGAAATTTGGAGCAATCTGCATTTTTGCCTTCAGTGACTGTACTCAGGTGAGGCATATATGCCGCCAAAGGCAAGCAATCTTTGAAAAAAAAGGATTCTTCTCTAGCAAGTGTCACATTAGGTGCAACCCCACCAAATGAATGAATGTATGAATGAATAAATGAATGGATGAATAAATAAATAAATTAATTAACAAACGAATGAATAAATAAATAAATAAACAAATAAATAAATGAATGAATGAATGAATGAATGAATGAATGAATGAATGAATGAATGAATGAATGAATGAATGAATAAATAAATAAATAAATAAATAAATAAATAAATAAATAAATAAATAAATAAATAAATAAATAAATAAATAAATAAATAAATAAATAAATAAATAAATAAATGGTCAACATAAAAGGGTGTTCATTAGTGACGTTTTTTTTTTTCAGCAAAGGCTTTGGCTTTTGTGGTAACAAACATACATGCGTCTTGGTTTCTGTTTTCTCTTTACCCTGCGCCAACTTTCAACGCATTATATGCAGGTGTTCTGCTGGTAGTAAGCTTAACAAATCCCATGGGTCTCACGCTAGAGCCAGCAATAATAACACTGGAAGTTCAATACTAATGAAGACTCCGAACCATAGAGGTCGAAATGTCTAGACTTTCATGAATTTAAGTCTGTGAAGAACGAAACACAGCTGTGTCGATTATTATCTATGCCTTGAACCGTCCAGGGTAGAATAAGTGCAACAAATAAATCTTTGTTCTCTGGGTTTTTCATTTTGCAATTTCAATTCAATATTACAACAAACGTGAGTTACATGTACACTTGGGAAGGTCTGAAGTAGTGCATCAAAGTGCCCAGATTCGCTTCTGGGCACTCTCGTGAGTAGAAAACAAATAAAAATGTCTAAATATGCATAATATAGCGCCACCCATGACCAATAATTGGCGGAATATGTGGTCATCATTTACCCAATTTTGGTCGGATGCATAATTCAAAAATACCAGGGGACTAATCTATGAATCTTGAAAATGGGGGGAGTGGCAAAAATATATACCTGTTTGTTTAAGAAATGGGTCTGGGGTTTTCCACCTTCAATGTTCGAACCATTAGGTGTCAAAGGTGGATTCTGAGCTATTTTGAGCCTTATTGGTAGGAAATAAAGCAACGACTTTAAGTAAGTTATGATTATAGAAAATGATCTATTTTGTGATACATTTTTTTAGGGGGGGGGAGATGGAGGGGGGGGGGGGTAAAATCACGACTGCACCACTGCATGATACGGTAAAAAGCTCTACAACACTGGTCATATACGAGGGTATTCTTAGAAATGTGAAGGCTGTTTTTGGACTACAATCTTTTGCTGCTGGATTCCTCTGCCAGTGCCAGGCGGGCAAGATCCACTGGGCAGTCGCCGAATGGTTCCAGCAGCATCCTGGACTACTACTAAGACAATGCACTGCAACACAACTGGCCTAGTCAATATGCAGCAGCACAACGTCCCAATATTGCATTACCAGCCTCATCGCCTGACCTGCCTCCATTCAACATTTATCGGATGTGCTTGCCCATACAATTAGGGACAAGTGTATGAAGAAACTCTGGCTCCCTTGACCAAATAGCTCATCGACGTACAGACCAGTGGGCCTAAATTATCCAGACCAATATTGCCAAGCTCACCAGCAGCATGTTCAATCAGGTCCAGGCTTGTTTGAAGATGCGTGACGGTTGCACCTGTTATTAATGTACGCAGCCTTCAGAAAAGCAAAAAGTAGGCTCTTAAGCACTGGTACAGTAAAACACAGTAATACCCACACACATCTTTACAGCTACCGAATCATGATAAAGAGGGAAAGGAATGCCTGTGTGGGTTTTTGTTTTGTTTCGTCTGTCACATGTGTCAGATTGCACATAGTTTTGCCCTTATAAGGTCTTCTTTCTCTATTCCATTTTATCCATACAACATCTCTTCATATTAAGCTTGCAGGCAAAAGTATATTTAAATTTTAGCTCAAAGTACTTAAGAGATACTTCAAAATGTTGTTAATTAACCCTTTCTATTCAGAAAATGAAAGCAAGTGAAGTAGGAAGATTCAATCAAGGAGTGTTTTAATATTAAAAGTAGCTTAAACATTGGCAAACGTTCTTTGTCCTATAAGATGAACTTTTTTTGAACTCAACCAGGTAATGGTGTATTTTTTGTCCCTCTGGTTGTAGTATCTGCACACTTGACCAATGCCACATACAGGTCGCAATTTAAAAAAAACACACACACATTAGTAGCGTAGTACTTTACCTACATTTTAAGTTATCGATTTGGGCAAATATGCAGCCCCTGCAACAATGGACTGGAACCGGCAGCATCTGTGTTGCGTAAGAAACCGTGCAAGCAACTGTGCAGCTCACCAATTCTAGTCTTTCCTGGCAGAGTCCGTCTTTGAATTACGATTTCCTGAACTGAAAACCAGGTTCGATTTTTCTTACAATAACGGACCGTTCTTTCTAGTTATCCTGCTCCTGTGCTGCAGCGATCACTCGAGTCATTTCCTGCTTTGCAGGCAGGAACAGTTTTTTTAGTTTGTACAAACACCAATTTATCCTACTTGCCATCCCATATAAAACAACTGTGGAAACGGCGCACATAAGATAGGTAACAAGTTATGATACAGTAACAAGCACAACTGGGACTTGTACACGTCGAACAAATTAAGATCTCGTAAAGCAATTTAGACACAAAACATCTTGTTTTACAGTGGTTCGCCAGCGGGAAATTTGATTATGGGAGTCAATCAGGATTGCGTTTGAAGGAATGGTACTCTCATAGATGTCAAAGAAAGCTTTGAAACACGGCTTGTCACACTAATACAATTCTTCTTTATTGCATAGAAGTGTTCTTTCTACCTCAGTTAGCCACGAAGCTAACTTTGGTTCCCTTGAGCAACATACCTTCTGGTAACATGGCTTGTACGCTGGTGAAATATTGACATGGGCAGAAGATACACTGTTCATACATACTCATGCTCTCAAGTAAACACTCAAGACCAGAATCAATACCTACAATAATTTAATTCCAGTCAGTCGCTAACATAAATACTATCCCAACTATACAACATATCTCATTTATGTTGGTAATTGTGTCTGCCTACAATGAAACTTAAATCAAGATTTCATTAGCTAACAGCATGTGGCCTGCCTCCATATCTTACCAATGATGAATGTAAAGAACAATACTTCTAATACGTCTGTGGCATAAAGACTCATATAGGTGGCTGGATTGCAATTACATTAAGTGGCCCAATCACAATCACAAAGAGTAAGTTTTGAATGCTTCATCCCATACAGCATAATAAATCATGATTAGAGACCTATCCTTTACCGGTTAAATGGGTCAACCACTTCTGTAAGCCCGGGTCTTTATGCTATGCATAATTACTTTGGCATAGTACTACCGGCACAATGAGTGAATTGCATCCTGATTACTTGTGACGTCATATCCTGTACTGCTGCAAAATAAAATTCATACTTTAGACAGACTGGGGTACGGTCACGACCTTCACATATTTTTGTTGTATATACCTCTATCAATGTTATCCAAAAAGTCTTCTGTAGCCCGACCAACACTAGTAACAGATCACTGACTAATAACTTCCCTGAGTTAATCAATACCTACTACACATACAAAAGTTCACCGACGTTTATTATATTCTTCATTTTAATATTTTGACATATAAACATATACCTTTGCAAAAATCGAAATATGACAGTGTCTCACAAGGTGACTGAAAGATATCTGTTTGCACAACATGTCCACTTGAAACTAAAATTGGCTTTCAGTCAGAAAAAGACAAAAAGATAATTTTATACTGTTAGAATAGGAAGTTGTTAAAAATGCCTTTGCGCAAGGTAACTGTACTTGGGATTTTCAACCTTATTTATTTTTTATTTATTTAATTATTTATCTAGTATCTGCTTAAAATGATTTTTTTTTTTGTTTATTTGTTTATTTGTTAATTTATTTATTTTTTCTGTGACTTGCTGCAAAAATGACTGTCTTCCAAATTTTGAAGCAGGACAAAATGCAGGGTGATTGGCCCGGACATTTTGATCATATTTGAAGTGTAACATATATTTTTATTAACATTTTCCAAAAATTTGTACACATTTTGAGGTGAAAAGTTGAAAAAAGCATAAATTTTAGTACAGGTAGTTATGCGGTGTGAGGTATTGAACATGGTGTGATTTATGCACACTTTAGTGTAATCAAAAAAAAATATTTGACTTTAAAACTTCATATATTGAAAATTGATTTCCAATGAGAACATATTTTTCATATGGTGATTATGTGAAAAATTGCACTCGATCCCGATTGACGATGTTTTCTCAACCAATGACAAAATGCAAAATAAAAATAAACACAAATCCGCAGAACAATAAAAGGGGCACAATTTTCAAGTGAAAGTGGGTGGAAATGTGGTGAGAAATAAATGTCTGATTCAAAGAGGATGCAAAAGATCAAAATGATTACAGTTGTTGATCGTATGTCAAATAATAGTTGCCAGCAGGGAAGTAAGGGCACATTTGTTCCCCCAAAAACATTAGGTTTGTGTTACAGTTTTGGTATCGCATAGCAAAAGTCGGTATAGGAAAGTGATGAAACCACTGATCTCTAACTGTACACAGTGCCGAGGTCCCGACCATGAAGCATTTGCCAGCAGCAAGAATAAAATGATGTTGATCTGTATCAGGTAGACAGTATTTGTGGTATTGACACCTAAGGTTAGCTGCATACAATTTATGTTTGTTTGCAAAAGCTGATTGGTGAGGACTAGTTCTCAGCAACTGTGAAGAGGACTTTCCTTCCAGCAGCTTCTTATTTAATGTTACTTCAACAGCAGATGCAATTGATGATATTTACTCTGGAATAGGGTGTTAGAATCATAACAGATGAACCAAGCGAATGAAGAAAGTGGATCTTAATGGACAATTGGTCCTAATACAGATTATAACATGTTACCCGCGAGAGTAGCAGTGTGCGGCTTTGCAACGGGGCGCAGTTCTCTCTTACGCAGTCTTAATGTGTTAGTGTGGTCATATTACTCTTCTTTTTCTCTTCATGGATCCTAATTCTGGCCAATGACTGTGTTTGTTTGCAGATAAATGTCCAGCCTCTCACGATGACCTATCAATCCCTCTGGTAAGTTCACGTCTCCGGAGACTTTGTAAAGGGTCTCGTTACCCGTTGGTCTAAAATGTTTGTAATGCCATTGGGAGCCCTTGAGCAAATATGTGATATGGGTGCCAGGTACAGAGTGTCCCTGATAGCTGATCTCACCCTTTTGATTCCAAGTCAGACTAATGTCACTCATGATGTCAGACAACATAGCTCACACCTATGACTTGATATGTTTGCGCACAGCCTCTGTGATCATGTCTGTGGTCAAACAATCTACTTAATCACATATGGACAAAAAGAGAAAAAAAAATAGCTAGGTCATCCCTTGCAATTTCTAAAACAGTTTGTAACCTATCCGATATGCAAATTCAACACCAAAAGTCTGCCTGATATACCGCGACATGATCCCAAAAGATATGAGCGCTGCAATAATTGAAATAAGTTCAAAGTTCAGAAAAGATTAGTCCTTTTCTCGCCTCCGCGTAGCAAAAGGCTTTGGCACAAAGGAGAGCTCGCCCCCGTGTTGAAGCACACACACCGCCCCTCTCTCTCTCTCTCTCTCTCTCTCTCTCTATCTCTCTCTCTCTCTCTCTCTCTCTCTCTCTCTCTCTCTCTCTATATATATATATATATATATATATATATATATATATATATATATATATTTGTGTGTGTGTGTGTGTGTCTATCAAATAACCACTAGAAATAAAAATAATTCCTAGGAAAAAGACTCCACCACATTGGCTTAACATCGGCCACTCTAAATATACCTTTTTATGGATGTCGCATGGAATATTAT
>CAXHWN010001379.1:0-18000 GCA_964020975.1 Hermodice carunculata
TTTATATGTTCTGAATAACAAATAAGGCTTGGCCATTAGTGGGGTGGGGTGTTCAAACATCAAAACTTAAATACTTTGTCCCTGTGTTGTAATGACTAATGGAGTGAAGCCATGCCAATGTTGACTGGTGTCCTTCCAGCAACATCAAAATACTTTGAATATCGCTCAGCTCCATCTGTGTTCTTTTTACATGTCATTGCACGACAAATAACTTACCAAATATTATGTTTCATTGTCACCTTACGGTCTGTGATACTGTTGTCATATTCTACTCTAACATCACTTTAATACAATCTTGGTTACATTGACATTGTAAGTTTGCTTAACGACAGACATCCCTGTTCTTGTGGAGAAACATTTCTCCGTGAATACCGGAAAATTTGATCTCAAACCGCAATGAGATCATGCACAAGGTGGCAGCACGTGTCGATAACGCCATATCAAGGCGTGGCTGGCCTTGGGAATGCAAGTGCCTCAAGACACTCAGTTTTACAGTGTCCTCATTTTCGCTTGTTTCGCTGATGGCACAAAAGTAACAACAGGTAAAACAAAATAGCAATTGAACATAGATTTGATGCGAACTGTGTGCAAAATAGTACATTTTAAACTTGAACCAAATGCATGAACTTAGAAAAAAAAAGACCTAAAAAGGGGGAGGAGAAGGAAGAGGAAATCGATACACAAATGCATGTTTTACACATGTACTAGATTATGCTATTAAAAATGACTTCTAAAAAAACTTCATCTAGAATCTAGAATGACAGAAAAGACAAATTTTTTTTAAAATTCTCTTATCGGTAACTTTGGAGAGGGTGAATGTCCCAAGTTGTACATATATATATATATATATATATATATATATATATATATATATATATATATATATATATATATATATATATATATATATATATATATATATACACATACATACATACATACATACATACATACATACATACATGTATGTGTGTATGTATGTATGTATGTATGAAAGACTTCTATTTGCAGAGCATGCAAAGAGAAGTGAAAGGAATTGCCATTCGTGTACTTTAACCATTTTGGTAAAGATTTAATCTTTAGGTATAATTTGAAATCAGGCAAACAACTAAAACATACAGGACAACTACCTGTTTTCACAAACAAGTTTTAAATGCTTGAATTACATGAGGTGGAGGACAGAGTAGTTCCCCTACGACTCAGGCATTTATAATAAGTTGAAAGATAAAAGAAATTGGATGCATAAATAAACACTGTTGCTAGTAGCCATTTTTAAAGAATGGATTAATATCCTGACACAAGATCCCTCTCTAAGGACGAAAGTAAGAACACATAATGTTTTCTATATTCTAACAGCTAGTAGCGGTAATAAGTGGTGCATATCTATAAGCCTAAAATAAAGAGGTTATAATATATGTGTATGGATAACAAGTTAAAACAGTTTCATTTGACATTATTACACAGTGTATTACCTTGCAATTATATACTTCATAAATTGAAACTATCTAGTTGCAGATCTTTTATGTTTATACTGTTGAGGATGATTATAAACATTTTTGTAAACTGCTTCTGTGTTCAAGACTCAAGAATAAAAGTAAAACAAATATTTTATATTTGCCGAAAATGGAAACTAAAAACAGAAATTCAACAGGTGTTGCAATAAGATATAAAATTGTATACAGAAAGTACAACTGGGTAAATTTTACAATCCAGGTTGTATCTTTCACTGTATATAAAGGATGGTGTATGCAGAAAACAAAGAAAATGAATTATTGGTCTTTGATTTAAACGGATTTTATTTCGCATGAAATACAATTAGGAAGAAGGTCACAGCCCTGTATTAATCCATCCTGTAGAGGGGTGACGAAGACAGGACGGACATTACAATACAGTTCCAATGCAAAACCGCTAACGGAGTCCAGAGACGAAAGGGCTCGATGAGCGACATAGCAAAGGATAACCTATACATGAAAAAGGTAAACACCACTAAGACAAGCACAGACAGAGGAACGCATAAGTTACCATCACAGTCAAATGTATTATTGACAAAATTATCATGTAGAAACTAAGTTATTATTTCGGTTTGGAAACGTTTACTCTTTTCTATAAGTTCTTGCACAGCTAAAAAAAAAGAAAAAAAAAGAAATTTTGATGTTGTCTTCAAGGTTGCAGTGGTCACTGCCAAACAAGATTAATGCTGAAAGGTCCTAAAGAACATATAGTCGTATGGAGGTTATCTTGGGCAATAAAATAACGAGGACAAGTAAGAAAATAATGCCATACTATACTGTAAATTGCTTTAATTTCGCTGTATCCCTATTTTCGCTTATTCAGCTGATGGCACGAAACCGTGAAAATAACAACACAGTAAATAGTATTTTAACATTGTTTGAATAGGAATTATGTCCAAAACAGTGAAATTAAAACCACAGTGAAATGTCAAAAATAGAAATTATTGGTCTTTGTCTAAATATGGACAGAACTGGAGGTTTAATGCCGTTCATGAAAGAAAAAAATCATGAACCATTGTTGTAAATATTCATTTTTCTTACAAATCAATCAGATAAATATCTTTACTTTTCATTCTAAAGAATTAAAATCAATACGCATGAGTGTGGTAAGAAATTTGTACTACTTTAAAAAAATGTAGTTCAATGACTGGAAAAGATATATCCAATGAAAAATGACACTTGATTATCGTCGGAAAATATGTGACTTTGTTATGTATTTATATGTTGAATGAAGAGAATGAAAAAAAGTAAAAATTAATACATGTAAAGTAAGTACACTAACAAAATTGGTATACCAAAGCATGAACCGAAGCGTACTTTGGTTTAAACATATTTTATTCAAAGAAGCAATTGGGAAGGAGGGCATGGCCCTATGTTAATTCCTCTCGCAAGAAAAGGACGCATGCACAGTACAAACGAAACAACACGCCATAGAACAAAGTGAAGTAGACACCACAGTCACAAAGCACAGACAGGGGGCTCGCTAGAACTATAGCGGATGGTAATATTGTTTACATGTAGTAAAATAATGACAATAATCGTCCTCATAATATAAATTATTTTTGTTGCAATCATAACAATTACCATAAAGCTACTAGATCGGCGTTTCAGGTCTAAAGCGTTTGCTCTTCTCAATGAATTCATGTACTGCTAAGAATATTAGGCCTATAATATTTTGGTTTAAATCACATTCACTGTTTCCAAGTATTCATTAAGTATTTGAACAAAAGGGAGCCAAGGCATTGATAGTAGTATGTAAGACGTCACGATCAACGGTATATCGGGGACAGGTAAGGAAAAAATGCCACACGCTTTCAGAAGCAGCACCACGTACATGAACAGGCTGGTGAATCTGTAACGCCGATTTTGAACAGGTGTTCATTTAACTGACTGCGACCCATGCGTAACCTGCAGTGTAAGATAGATAAATATCTTTTGCCGACAACTAAAAGCTCTGGGTATTTTACGGGGTGCGCGCGGGGTTGGAAGAGTTTCTTTTTGAATTGTGCCAAGGTAGGTAAATTACAAGTTTCTAATGGCAGGTTATTCCATAACCTAGTTGCAGATGGAAAGAAAGATTTATCGAAAAGAATTGTCCTAGTAATGGTATTAAATTGTTCAAGTAATTCGTTCAGCAAATTAGTCTGTGTGCCCAAAAAACTTCTATATCAATAACAGTTTTGAAGTTTTTCAAAATTTAAATTTTGTGTATTTCTTTAATTTGCATGAATCAAACTGCTACAACTTTGATTCATTGCTCGTTGAATGAGTTATCTCACAAACGTATCAATTCAAGTTAGAATGGCACCTCTTTGTGTATTAGTTATTCCAGATTTAATTGTGTGAATTTGCATAAATTTCAATGCTACATCCTCGGGTCATATTTCGCTGGATGCAGCTGTGTCACGAACCGATGAATTGAAGTTGGCAATGGCACCTCTATCTCTAATAGTTAAAATATAGATATTAAAAATTGAAATTTCAAATGGCCTTAATAAGCTAATTTCCATAATGTTCAACATGCTGACATTTCCAAACCAGAGAACTCATTTAACTGCTTGGTTAATCACCATACCGAGTTTCGTTCGTCATTAATTAAGGCAAAATAAAAAGTCGCTATTGGCACACAGACTTACCAAATTTAAAAAAACAAACAAACAAACAAACAAACAAACAAACAAAAAAAAAAAAACAAAAAAAAACCTTGAAAGCTACTCCAGAGGAGTCGGTTAGATAATTTGACAGAGTTATAATCATGCAAACTTTGCAGTTTTTCTGTACGAGCAAGTCATTGATGGTATGATACCAAAAACTGCCCACATAACAAGTGACAATGAGGAAAAAATAAATAAATAAATAAATAAATAAATAAATAAATAAATAAATAAATAAATAAATAAATAAATAAATAAATAAATAAATAAATAAATAAGAAGAAGAAAGAAAAAAGAGGACGGCTTACACGTCTCAATTCTACCGGTAGTCATAGAAGACATTGAATATTAATGGAAGAGACTTGATACAAACCTCCGCAAGCAGTTTTAGTTTTAGGGTCGCTGATGGCGTCACAACCGGATATGACGAGCTGTTTGGGGATTCCCTGATATGACTAGGCATGGGCGTACTACTTAGCGAACCGTAAACATCTGCTAAATTGGATAATATCATCACAGAAAATTGTATCCATGTTCATTTTCCATAAACAGGGCCATAATATAGGTTGGGTAGCGGGTCGAGCAATTATTTTTACCCAATATTATAATAATTATCCATTCAATCTCTAGCAGTATAGCCTGTGGTGTAGCGCTGAAGCTGATGCAGAGTTGAAGTTATTGTTGTGAATGTTGGTATGGCTGTCATTTTCACACACAGAAATGGTCACTTTGGTCACTTTCTTGTAACAGTATGCCCACAGCATTTTGTGTTGACATTGATGTAGTTGTCTTTATTTTGTGCGAGTGAGTGTTTAAGTTCTTTTGTTTGCAAAGTTCCATTCACTTGAATAGCTGACCTGTGTAAAACGAATCTGTAACACTAACAGTTCGTCGCTTTCAGCTTGGTTGCCAATCAACTCTGTCGCAGTGTCATATCGTAGCAAGTCGCGTGGTCACCGAGTAGCTACATCACTTCGCTGTGTTACCACTCCGTCGATACATTAATTTGGTCGCATTCAGCGAGAAAAATTATCTGTTTTGTAGCGTAACACAAGAAACATCTTGTTTATCGGAACAAATAGAAACTAAATCGAACTTCTTAACCTGGGATTTCTTTATATTTGTGTACATAAACTAATCAAAGCAGACCCTCACCCAAAAAAAGGTTTGTAACTTTTTTCTACAAACCTTGGGGAGCAAGTAGACTCTTCCCTTATACTTAAAGTGTGTGTGTCCACATACACTTTTCTTTCTTTCTTTCTTTCTTTCTTTCTTTCTTTCTTTCTTTCTTTCTTTCTTTCTTTCTTTCTTTCTTTCTTTCTTGATTGATTGATTGATTGATTGACCAGCAAATTTTTTCAGACACTTTTCTTGGACACTATTATACATAGAAACTCCAAACTTGGCATGATTGTACCTGCATACAAGGAGTTTGACCGTTAAATACAGAGGAATGAAGATGTTTAAAATCATGCACATTAGAGGCATTTTAAATTTTAAATCTCGAATATCGTCAAAAGTATGATAGATAGAGATGTCATTCTAACTTCTACTGGGGGGCTATTGACCAGTGCACATCTAATGGACTTAAAACAAAAAGTTGTAGCAATTTAAATTATGCTAATTAGCAGCATTGGACAATTTAAAACTTGAATACCTATAAAACTACCATAGATATACATGTCATTTTAACTTCTACTAGGGGGTTATTGACCATTGCGCATGTAATGAATCTAAAGCAAAAGATGTTGCAATTTAAATTATGCTCAATAGCACCATTAGAAATTTTAAATCTTAAATAATTTCAAAGCTATAAAATAGCTAGAGATGCCATTCCAACTTCTATCCCTGTGTTGTGGAATAGTTGTACATTGCCATACCAATATGATTTGAAGACGCACGCACTTATATGCTATGCAGCAAATCATCTTTCCTAGTTCTGTATTAGTTTTACATTTATTTCAACTGAGTATATCATTGAAGTGTGATACCTGACCCGCAAGGAATGTATCTTTTTCTACAAACCATGGTAAGCAGGTAGAATATTCTTTTTCAAAAATTTCTGTGTCAGTGTGTCACCTACTTTGCGTGAGAATGCTATTGTACTTTGATACTTGACTCTCAAGGTTTGTACTTTTTTTCTAAAAACCATTTATTTCACATGGGAATACAATTGTGCTTTGATAACTGACTTACAACTTTTGTTGTTGTTTCTTCCACAAACCATGGGAAGCAGGTAGACTTTTCCCTTATATTTCTGTATTAGTATTTCAGCTGAGATTGCGAAAGTACTTTGTTACCGGACTCGCAAAGTTTGTACCTTTTTTCTATAAGCCTTGGCAAGCAGGTATAGTCTTCTCTTATATTTCTGCATTAGTATTTTCCCTATTTCACATAAGAATGCAATTGTATTTTGTTAAATGATTAAGAGGTTTGTATTTTTTTTCCACAAACCATGATAAGCAGGTATTTTTCCCTTATGTTCCTGTGTTAGCATTTCACCTATTTCACCTTAGAATACAATTGTGCTTTGATGCCTGGCTAGTAGGGTTTTTAACTTTTTTCTACAAACCCTGGGAAGCAGGTAGACTCTTCCCTTATATTTCTGTATTAGTTTTTCATATATTTCAACTGAGTATATCATTGAAGTTTGATACCTGACCCACAAGGTTTGTATCTTTTTCTACAAACCATGGAAAGCAGGTAGAATCTTCCCTCATATTTCTGTTGCAGTTTTCACCTATTTCACCTGAGTACATAGGTGTACTTTGATACCTGAGTCACAAGGTTTTTATCATTTTCTACAAACTATGGGAAGCAGATAGAATCTTCAGTTTCATGTCTGTATTAGTATGTCACCTACTTCGCGTGAGAATGCTATTGTACTTTGATACCTGACTTTCAAGGTTTGTACCTTCTTTCAACAAACCATGGGAAACATGTATAGTCTTCCCTTATATTTCTGTATTAGTATTTCACCTAATTCACCTGAGAGTACACTTATATTTTGATACCTGGCTCACAAGGTTTGTGTTATTTTTCTACAAACCATGGGAAGTAAATAGAATCTTTGTCTTTCTTTCTGTAATAGTATTTCCCCAATTTCACCTGAGAATGCAATTGTACTTTGACACCTGACTCACAAGGTTTGTATCGTATTTTCTACAAACCATGTGAAGCGGGTAGAATCTTTTCCTATGTTTCTGTTTTTGTATTTCACTTATTTCACATCAGAATACAATTGTTCTTTGATACCTGACTTACAGGGTTTGTACCTCTTTTTTTCTCTACAAACCATGGGAAGCAGGTAGACTCTTCCCTTAGATTTCTGTATTAGCATTTCACCTGAGATTACAATAGTACTTTGTTTTTTGACTTACAAGATTTGTATTTTTTTCTACAAACCATGGGAAGCAGGTAGACTCTTCCCTTACATTTCTGTATTAGCATTTCACCTGAGATCACAATAGTTATTTTGTTTTTTGACTTACAAGATTTGTATTTTTTTCTACAAACCATGGGAAGCAGGTAGACTCTTCCCTTATATTTTTGTATTTGTCTTTTACCTGAGATTACAATAGTACTTTGTTATCTGACTCACAAGGTTTCTACCTTTTTTGTACCAACCATTGAAAGCAGGTATAGTTTTCCCTTATACATGTATTTCTGCATGAGTGTTTTCCTTATTTCACTTGAGAAAATAATTGTACTTTGACACCTGACTCACAAGGTTTATATCTCTTTCTGCAACCCATGGGAAGCAGGTACCGACTTCTCTGATATGTCTGTTTTAGTATTTCCCCTATTGCACATGAAAATGCAATTGTACAAATGTACTTTGATACCTGACTCACAAGGTTTGTACCTTTTTTCAACAAACCATGGGAAACAGGTAGAGTCATCCCTTATATTTTTGTATTAGTATTTCACCTAATTCACCTGAGAATACACTAATATTTTGATACGTGGCTCACAAGGTTTGTATTATTTTTTACAAACCATAGGAAGCAGGAAGAATTTTCTTTTTCAATTCTGTATAAGTATGTCACCTACTTTGCCTGAGAATGCTATTGTACTCTGATACCTGACTCTCAAGGTTTGTACCCTTTTCAACAAACCATGGGAAGCAGGTATAGGCTTCCCTTATATTTCTGTATTAGTATTTCACCTAATGGACCTGATAGTACAATATTATTTTGATACCTGGCTCACAAGGTGTGTATTATTTTTGTTCAAAACATGGGGAGTAGGTAAATCTTCCTTTTTATTTATGTATTAGTACTTCCCCTATTTAACCTGAGAATACAATTCTACTTTGATACCTGACTTACAAGATGGACACATAGTGAACGATGTTGCAGTCATCTTGCATGACCACATTTGCCAAATAGACTAATATTTGGAATAATGACTTTGTGATGCAATATTGGAAGGGTCACAATTGGCAATTTCGGTGTATTCAGCTGAATACACAACCCAGTACACAATAACGCCTAATAATTTTGGTGCACATGTGGTCGTGTCAAAGAAAGATTAAATGTTTGAGAAAAAAGAATTCGACAACATTGTGTAAAACACTTGCTTGGCATGTATACCTTGTATGTGATTGTTAACCCCTGTGTGTCCATGCGCACAAATAGTGATACACAATGAAATGTGATAGTCTGGTATAAGGGCTTGCATTTGAAGGAAAGGTTATGGGCTTTGTTATTTCGTTGAGCCTGTTGTCTTTGGTTCCACCGTCTGATGTATGTTGTCTATATGTATTTCACACTGGGCAGAGCACACTTGCACCTTTTGCAAGACAACAATATTATGAAACAACAGACATGGGATTTTTTTTGGCTAGGCATATATCACATAAGTTGTCTAGTAGCTTTCTAACAGTTTGATCAGGCAAGGCTATATCTTCTTTTTTTCCCCAAATTAATAATGCAAGGAGCTCGATTTGACATAATGTTATATTGACATGGAACTGATTGTACACTGTGATTGTGAAATGACGATGTTTCACAAAAGATATATGCTTTGGGGTTTTTTTGTTTTTGTTTTTGTTTGTTTGGTTTTTTGCTTTTGTTTTTGTTTTTTGTTTTTGTTTTTGTTTTTGTTTCTGTTTTTGTTTTTTGTTTGTTTGTTTTGTTTTTGTTTTTGTTTTTGCTTTTGTTTTTTTGTTTTTTTGTTTTGTTTTTTGTTTTTGTTTTGTTTTCTTTGGTAAAATGTATATGAAATTAATGACAGATATATGATATAAAAGTCTACATGCTTCCTGTCGTTTGTAGGTACAAAGATGCAAACTTTGGAGATCAGGTAACAAAACACACTGTACTTTTCTGGGGAAATAGTTGAAATACAATTATTAAAGATCAGTCTCACCTCTTCACTTGCTTCCATGGTCTGTACATAGTGTAGGAAAAAGATATAAACCATCTCAGTCAGGTATCAAAGTACAATTGTATTCTCGGATGAAATTCTAAGTATGGATATAGAAAAAAAGATACAGACATCATCATTCCAAGTATCAAGGTGCAGTTGTATTCTCAGCTTACATAGGGGAAATATTAAAAACAAATGTATAAGAAAACAGGCTGCCTACTTCTATGGTGTGTGAAAAAAAGATACAAGCCTTGTCAGTAAGGTAGAAAAAAGATACAAACCTTGTGAATCGGGTATCCATATGTGATAGTGTTTTCATGTGAAAAAAGTGAAACAAATATAGAAAAATAAGAGATGACCATCCAATGAAACCTGCTTAGAGAGGCCACCCATAGGGCAGGCTTAAAGTGGTCACATAAGGCAGGTGGTCTCAATGGCGGTTCAATAACATGGAAAAGATAACTAAAGGGACTTTGGAAATATGGTCTTAAAGGGCATGTGTTCTTTCATTACAGTGGTCTCTCAAAATTGGTTTCACTGTACCTACTTCCCATGGTTGGTAGAAAAAGATGAACCATTTAAGCCAACTTGTGAGCCATGTATCAAAGTGCAATCGCATTCTTTGGTGAAAAGGGTGAAACACTATATATCCATACAAATATAAGGGAAGAGTCGACCTGCTTCCCATGGTTTGTAGAAAAAAATACAAACCTTGTGAGTCAGGTATCAAAGTACAGCTGCATTCTCAAATGAAATAGGTGAAATGCCAATACAGAAATAAAAAAGAAGTTTCTACCTACTGCCCATGGTTTGTAGAAAAGAGATACAAACCTTATGAGCCAGGTATGGAAATATAACTGTATTCTCAGGTAAACTTTGTGAACTCCTAATACAGAAAATAAGGGAAGACTATACCTGCTTCCCATGGTTTGTAGGAAAAAGGTACAAACCTTGTGCGTTAGGTATCAAAGTGCAACTGTGTACTCAAGTGAAATTGGTGAAAAACTAAGACAGAAAAAAAGAAGATTCTACCAGCTTTCCATGGTCTGTAGAAAAAGATTCAAATCTTGTGAGTCAGGTATCAAACTACAATGATGTACTCAGTTGAAATATGTGAAAAACTAATACAGAAATACAAAACAGTCCATCTGCTTTCCATGGTTTGTAAAAGAAAGATAATGACTTTGTGAGCCAGGTATCAAACTACAATTGTATTCTCAGATGAAATAGTTGAAATACTAATAAAGAAATACACTGTATAAGGTAAAATTATACCTGCTTCCCATGGTTTGTAGAAAAAAGATGCAAACCTTGTGAGTCAGGTATCAAAGCACAATTGTATTCTGAGTTGAAGTAGATGAAATGCTATTAGAGAAACATAAGGGAAGATTCTACTCGCTTCTGATGCTTTGTAGAGAAAAAATGCAAGCCTTGTAAATCATGTATCAAAGTACAATTGCATTCTCATGTGAAATAGGGGAAATACGAATACAGACATATCAGGGAAGATGCTAGCAGCTTCCCGTGGGTTGCGGAAAGAGATAGAAACCTTGTTAGTCAAGTATCAAACCGCAATTATTTTTTCAGGTGAAATAGCGAAATACTAATACAGAGAAATAAAGGAAGAGGCTAACCGCTTCCCATTGTTTCTACAAAAAAGATACAAACCTTTGTGAGTCACGTAACAAAGTACAATTCTAATCTCGGGTGAAATACGGGAAATACTCATATAGAAAAAAAAAAGATTCTACCTACTTCCCATGGTTTGTAGAAAAAAGATACAAACCTTGTGAGCCAGGTATCAGAATATAATTGTATTCTCAGGTGAATTAGGTGAAATACTAATACAGAAATCTTAGGGAAGACTATACCTGCTTCCTATGTTTCGTAGAAAAAAGGTACAAACCTTGTGAGTCAGGTATCAAAGTACAATTATATATTGAGTTGAAATATGGTAAAAACTAATACAGAAATATAAGGGAACAGTCTACCTGCTTCACATGGTTTGTAGAAAAAAGGTACAAACATTTTGAGACAGGTATCAAAGTACAATAGCATTCTCAGGTAAAGTAGGTGACATACTAATACAGAAATTAAAAAGAAAATTCTACCAGCTTCACATTGTTTGTAGAAAAAAGGTACAAACCTTGTGAGTCGTGTATCAAAGTACAACTATTTACTCACGTGCAATAGATGAAAAACTACAACAGAAATATGAGGGAAAAGTCTACCTGCTTCCCGTGATTTGTAGGAAAAGATACAAACCTTGTTTGTTAGGTATCAAACTACAATTACATACTCAGTTGAAATATGTGAAAAACTAATACAGAAATATTATGGAAGAGTTTACCTGATTCCTCTGGTTTGTAGAAAAAATATTCAAACCTTGTGAGGCAGGTTTAAAAGTACAATATTATTGTATTCTCTGGTGAAACAGGTGAAATACTGATACAGAAATATAAGGGAACATTATACCTGCTTTCGATGGTTTGTATAAAGAGATAGAAACGTTACAAGGCAGGTATCAAAGCCCCATTGTATTCTCAGGTAAAGCAGATGCAATCCTACTTAAGAAACATAAGGGGAAATTCTACCTGATTCCCATGATTGTCCAAAAAAAATAAAAAATAAAAAAATACAAACCTTGTGAGTCAGGCATCAAAGCACAATTGTGTTCTGAGGCGAAGTAGATGAAATTCTAGTACAGAAACATAAAAGGAGAGTCTACCTGCTTCTCATGGTTTGTAGATAAAAAGATACAAACCTTCTAAGTCAAGTATCAAAGGACAGTTGCATTCTCATATGAAATTGGGGAAATACTAGTACAGAAACATAAGGGAAGAGTTCTACCTGTTTCCCATGGTTTGTAGAAAAAGATACAAACCTTGTGAGTCAGGTAACAACGTACAATTATAATCTCAGGTGAAATAGGTGAAATGCTAATACAGAAACATAAGGGAAGATTCTACCCGCTTTTCATGGTTTGTAGAAAAAAGATACAAACCTTGTCCAGTCAGGTATTAAAGTGCCCTTATATTAAAGATATATAAGAGAAGATTATACCTGCTTCCCATGGTTTGTAGAAATAAATTCAAACATTTTGAGTCAGGTATCAAAGTGCAATTGTATTCTCAGGTAAAATAGATGAGAAAGACAAAGTACTAATTGTAGCTTATGTAAGGGATGTCTACCAGCTCCCCATGATTTCTAGGCAAAATAACACAAACCTTGTCAGCCAGGTATAAAACTGCCCTTGTATCAGCAGGTGACATAGATGAAGTGCTAGTTTCAGAAATATAAGGGAAAACTTGACCTGTTGCTCATTTTTTGTAAAAAAAAAAAAAAAAAGGATACAAAACTTTTGAGCCAGGTATCAGAGTACAATTGTATTGTGAGATGAAAATGCCAATTGTACAAATATAAGAGATGTTTACCTGCTTTCATGGTTTGTAGAAAAAAGATAGAAACGTTGTTAGTCAGATATCTAAGTGCAATAGGCAAGGGCAAGAACAGAAGGTTCAAAAACTGCCTTAAAGAGGGCACTGCAGTCAGGGGAGGGCTAGGGTTGTGTATTCCCATTACTTTACATTGTTACTTGCAACTTAATAACTTGAAAACTATTGCACATAGAAACATCAAATTTCAGACAGTAAATCTAGATGCATAACCAAATACCTCACAAACATCATATAACCACAGCTACATAACTGACTAGTTTATTTAAGGTTGCTTTAAAATACGAACTACTGGGAGTACACAGCTCTACCCGTCCAAAAGTCTGTGTATTCAGTTGTGTATTGAGACGAACACACACCTTAGAGCTAATTCTGACCTTTCCTATTGTATTGCCAGGTGAAATACTAATCACACACACACACACATATGTATATATATGTATATAACATAAGAGTATCAATCTGCTTGGCAAGGTTTGTAGATAAATCATGTAAACTTTGGGAGCCAGGCATCAAAATGCAATTGTATTCTCAGGGGGAAAAGGTGACATACTCAGTATACATAAGTAAGAGAAGAGTCAGCCTGATTTGTAGTAAAGAGATACAAACATTATCAGTCAAGTATCGAAGTGCAATTGTATTCTCAGGTACAATAGGTAAAATATTAAATATGCGAGTCAGGTATGAAAGTTTTACTATATTTTGAGGTGAAATACCAATACTGGGGGGGGGGGGGGATATAAGAGTCTACTTGATAGTTGTAATTTTTAAGCATCAACATCATCATTCAAATGACCAGATATTGGGAATTACAATACTTGTACAGTACAATACTTTTATTTAAATTTAGTTTTCGCTTCAAAAATGCTAGCCACATGGTAATATCAGTGATTGAAATACAAATGGCGTTTGGGGTGACAATTACTAACTTGGTATGATAAAAACACAGAGACTTAACATATGAAGTGTAAAATGAAAAATGTTATACCCAAGCACAATAAAATGACAGAAATCACAGAAACATTCGTCCGTGATGATAATTTGAACACTAAAAATGTTAAAGCTGGAACAGGTCATGCAAAGGTATGGAGGGGCCAGCACTGATTGTTATTGCACAAAGCACAACTGCTGTTTTTATTGGTTTATAAGGCTTCTACTTAAAACTGCTTACGGACTCAATGCATTTGGCCCTCTTTTTGTTTGTGGTTTTATTGATTGATTTTATTTTTTCCTTATGCCCTTAGTATAAAACAAAGACAAATCATATAAAAGTGTGTCACACAGAGTCATGTCAACTCAATATCACATTAAAATATTTTAGCACACATGTAGTAAAGCATAAAAAACCAAAAAAACACCCTCCCCCCCAAAAAAAAAAACAAAACAAAACAAAAAAAAAGAAAAAAAAGAAAAAAAAGAAAAAAAAACAAACAAACAAAAAAAAAAAACCAAAAAACAAACAAACAAACAAACAAAAAAACAAAAAAAACAAAACAAAACAAAAATAAAAGACACAGACCTGTACAACGATACTGTAAATCATAAAAATTGCATGACCCAAGTACTTAACTTTGCATTTCATGCCATGGGCCTCTGTTGTTTTACAGTTAAACTTCTGTCCACTCACCCACCCATCCCCAACAAAGTGTTCCAAATTTTAGCACCATGGTCCATAAATTGTCCAGACCATATTGCTAAGTCCTGCAGTGTTTAACTGTTTGATACAGAGTTGGTGCTCATTTGTTAAATTGTAATATTTTGCTTTTTGATGTTAAAAAGGTTCCACAGAGAAGCCACATAAATGGTTGCCTGAGGAACAGATTTAGTGGGCACTGCTCTTCTTGATGGCAGTAATCCCAATACTGGCAATAGACCTTTCGCAATTAAAATTTTTTAATAGAGAGGTGACGCAATTTTTCAGTTTAGCAGGGCCAGGGAACCCTAGCAAAGGGGCCTCAGTGCAACGTGCGACTTCAATGTTTACATGGCTATTTTTAAACTTTCCCGCAAAATCTGTATTGACGCATGCGTATTAGGAGGGTTTCCCCTTATACTAGCGACCCTAAAAATAAGCCTGCTAGTGGAGGTTTGTATCAAGTCTCTTCCATGAAATATTAATTTATGGTTCGCAAGAATTACTGCGTCTTGTTGTTTATGCATTTATTGGCGATTTGGACACAGTGAAATGGATCAAGCCGGTAAGTTGCCGAAAACTTGTCATCAAGTTTGTCAGTTTTACGTATTTTTGGTTCAATTTCTTGTGTATGTAAATTGATAGTATATTGTGCAAACAAAAGCACTGCATGTTGACACTGACAGCTTGTGGGCGATAATTAGTGCATTATTCAAGGAAAGTTGTTTTGAAAATTGCAAGTTCTTGTTCTGTAATCATATATATACTACATTTTTTTGTGAATATGATCATGATGTTGTCTGATGACCGCATTTCGTACCGTTTAACCGTTTCATGATCAAGCATTGAAGGTTAGATAATCATATTTATTGAAGAGCTTCCTTTTTCAGTTTCACAAGTCTGTGACAAGACAACCAAATTTATGCGCCTTCGCCCAGTTCAAAATGACTCATTATTTATGTTATGTTGATGCCTCGAAATCAATATTCAATTATCATGATAGTCGTAAATCTTCCGTGCAGAGACTGCCTCAGTGAGAGACAACCTGTCTTTTCACAGTTTGTCAGGTCGCTTGTGCAACCGATGTCCTCTGTTTAAACTTTAATGTAACGTGACCTTCAATATAGGCCGCTGGCACTGCTTTATGTAGGCACATTCATTTTGCATAGGCTTTGGAAAAACGTTGATATTTTATGCATAAATGAAACATGGCAAAGACCTTCACAATTACAGCTTATCAGCAAAAGTATTAAAACTCATTATTATTACTACTTAGGAGGACATTCTGGTAGATTAGTTCGATTTTACAAACACTGTAAACCCCCGCAACACTATGTGCTGCCCGTTCAACCCATAACACTGTTAATGCATTAGTGGCCCACTACTTTTGTTAGTAATAGTAAAAACATTGCAGAAACCAACAAACAGTTGTCAAACAATGATCGTGATACCAAAGTTGAGATCAATTTGATCAACATTCACAAAGACAATATTTGCAAGGTACATGTACTCTGCGATACACTATCAAACAATAGCATTAGTCCCAAATTGCATGATTATCTGCATATTAATGAATCAAGAGTACTGAGCCTCTATCTCCTGCCGAAAATACACAAGGGCACCCTTCCGCCACCAGGGCACCCAATTTTGAGTGCCACTATTGACAGATAAGTGTCACTGCCATGGGAAAAAAAGTAGCTGCCTCATTTGCCAATATTTTTATGGCAAATTTAGAGGAAAATAGGCTCCTACCCTTCCCACTACAACCCAGGGTTTGGTGTCCATTCATACATGAAGATGATATTTTCTGTATATGTCCTCATGGGCACACAGCTGGAACAGTTTGTATCACATTTGAATTCCTGTCATGAGACTAAAAAGTTCTCTTGTCAGTCCTCTTCCACAGAAATCAATTTTGTTGACACCACTTTGCGGATTGGCTCAGACTGTAGAGCTGACATGACCCTTTATATGAAGCCCACAGATACAAACACTTACCTGCATTTCAGATCAGACCATCCTAAGCATTCTAATTTGGGTGGACCTCAGAGTCAGCTGCTTAGAATCAAATGTATCTGCAGCAAACTGGAAGACTATGAGGAAAATGCATCCAGAATCCTCAAATATTATGAGTTCAGGGGTTACCCTACTCATATTGTTGTCCCAGCCAAAGATAACATGGATAAGGTGGAAAGCACAAACAGGACTACCCTCTTGACACCCAAATGGGTGGAAGCCACAGACCAAGAACATTTTTTCTTGATCACCACTTTTGATCCGTCACTACCCCCTATTAAACAGATAATCAAGAACCACCAGCACGCATTGGAGGCTTCACCGCATGCCGAAGCCTTAATGAACAGGGAAGTGATTGCAGGTATCAGACGATCTAGCAACCTGTCGGACCTGTTGGTACAATCTGGGCTTCGATACAACCAAGATCCAGATCTTGACCCAGCGGTTTCAGGCAAGAAACATGCCAAGGTTGCAAATATTGTGCCTGCCTTGACACTTCAAGCAGAGCCACAAGCACACAAACAGGTAGAAGTTTAGAACCTATGGGGTTCCCAAAGGAGGTTGTTGTGAAAGCTCCAATCTGGTCTACTTCCTTACCTGTAGTACATGCCACAAACAATATGTCGGCCAGACTCTGCGTCCGCTTAAAGGCCCTTTTACGAAACCCCATTCTGCCGCAGGAGAATGACCTTGGCCTGGGACAGGGACACCTGCTACCGCCCTCCTAAGGTCAAAGGTTTTCTTGATAATCTCGAATTGATAGTTGCCACTATACGCTCCGACTGCGAACTATATATACTTGGTGACATTAATATTTGTTATACGCGTAAGGACAGCGGACTGTACAAAGCGTATCAAGGTTTCCTTAATTTATTTAATTGTACCCAGTGCATAACCAGCCCTACTAGGGTTACATCATCTTCGGAAACCACTTTGGACCATATCATCACTAACTGTAGTGAAAAGCTATGTCAGTTTGGCTCTATTTGTACAGGTCTAAGTGATCATTTTCTTATTTACTGTACTCGTAAGACTACAAGAGGACAGATAAACCATCATAATACAGTCAAACTAAGATCAATGAAACATTACAGTAAAGAAATCCTTGCATCCAAATTGAGTGAAATGGACTGGTCTATAGTGATGAACTCCATAAATGTGGATACTGCTTGGTCACTTTTTAAAACTGCTTTATGTAAATTAATAGATGAGATTGCGCCCATTAAGGACGTGCGTCTCAAGGTTAGAACTGAACCATGGATGAGTGGAGAAATCCTAGACCTTATGCAGCAGCGTGATAAATCTCTATATATGTCCAAGAGTAACTCAATTGCTGAGAATCCTATAAGCAAGGAAGA
>CAXHWN010001380.1:0-25000 GCA_964020975.1 Hermodice carunculata
AACCGGTATCAGAACGTTTTAAAACTATTGTTATTATTATTATTATTATTATTATTATTATTATTATTATTATTATTATTATTATTATTATTGTTGTTGTTGTTGTTGTTGTTGTTGTTGTCGTTGTTGTTATTATTATTATTATTATTATTATTATTATTATTATTATTATTATTATTATAAGTGTATGGTGAACCGGTATCAGAACGTTTCAAAACTATTGTTATTATTATTATTATTATTATTATTATTATTATTATTATTATTATTATTATTATTATTATTATTATTATTATTATTATTATTAGTATTATTATTATTATTTTTATTATTATTTTTTTTCTCATCATCATCATTACCATTATTATTATTATCATTATTATTTTTATCATTATTATTGTTATTATTATTATTCTATTTGTTATTATCAATCGTTTCCACAACAGCCCATGAAACCATGATATTTGGACAGGCCAGTTTGAAACCACATAAAATATTATGTGTTCTTTTTTCTAGCAATTTTCAATTATTAATTTAATATAGGACAGAATCTGCATCTATGAAGCAAAACTAAAATATATCACGCATTTCCCAGATAATGTGCGGGGGGAGGTCCTGGTATCGACACAACCCTGGCTCCCAGTGCTTGTGTAAATGTTAGTTGTATAGTCAGTGTGCACAAATCGTAAAGATCGTAAAATGTGTATGTGTTCATTTATTAGTTGGGAATGGAGAACGTGTCCTCGACTTCAGATCACGGGAGAGAGATTCATGATATTCAGACAGCGAGGAGAATAAAAATGCTTAGAGCTGGCCTGTCAAGTAACCAGGATGATACACCATTCATCAGCGATGGAAAAATCAAATTGTGGTATCGTTTTCTGATGACATGGACATGCCAAATAAAACCAAGATCTGCTAAAACCTGAGTTACAAACCTTCTCGATGATCACTAGTTTCTACAAATTATGAAAGGACATCATTTTCACTAATTTAAAAAAGCCTGTGAATAAATTTGGTGTGCGCTATAACAATGCTTTTTGAAGGATAATCCCGATAGTGATGTTCTGTTATCAGCATGTTTGGTTTGAACAGAGTATTGTCTTTTAGGGAACTCAAAGGCAGAATAGCTCAACCTTTACAAAACATGTAAACAACTGTTAAAAAATGGCCTTATGGAATACCTTCTAGAATTTTCGATTGATAGTGCCCTGCATTCAAGGAGGCAAGGCAAGTAGATTGAGCTTAAAACATAACAGAAATCTTAAGACCTAACCGTTGTAGTATTTGTTTCTTTTTTTATAAATTGTATGCCGAAATTGTAAAATATACGTTTTTAAATGAATGGTAGGAAATCAATTTTTTTCCAAATGTTGGAAGAGCAAAAATTCATATTGTCGGAGGGGCTTTTTCGTCTATTTAGCTTTTAGGCCACAAAGCTCAAAGTAAAGTGAAGCAAGTTTAGAATGAAAATACCCATAACTTTGCAGCTCTGCTACATAAAAGGGATTTCAATACTTTGTTTTTTATATTAATGCACATGTATCTTTTCATAAGTTCATTTCACAATATATCATAAACTATCTTTGTGCTTTGATTTGTCGAATAAAGGCAAACTGTTATGAGCTAGTCTTGAATCCGATATCTATTTGTTCTCGAATATCTTCATTTAAAATTAAGAAATGCATACCCCGATATTTGTGTTAAGCAGGACGATTCAATGAGGGCCTTTTACCATCAACTGGGATTTGCAACCGACACCACCTCACGCTGTCATATAAGCTTAGATGTATATTCTATACTAGGTTATTGCCTATTTGACACCAACAGACTAAAGCATTTGTGAAACATGACGACATTTTACATATTTATTAACCCGCAAAAATCAATAAAACAGACAATTCCTGCTTTATGACTTTTACATGCAAATGTTGTGCTTTGCTAAATAACATTAAAAAACCAAAAACTATTTTTATATTGGCACATCAGGGATAATCGTTCTAGATACAGCTGGATAAATAAGAAAGAATAAGACAGAATCTTGCTCATGTGATGTGTTTATCAACGACAAAATGACAATCTTTAAAGGCTGTAGTGCTTGTGACAAAGAGGTGGCAGGGCGACAATAATTCCTAATTCATAACATGTCCCTGCACTTCAGTGTGAGCTTACCTTCTTCCAATTTCATCAAAATAATCACATAAAATTGCTACGTTCCTACCGTAAATATTAGGCTACCACAATAATTGACAGCAAAACATCAAAATGTTAACATCGTTTTTCTAGTCCAGCTTACCTAAGATCAAACAGGCTCTGTGGATATTTTGTCTTAAGCTGAAACAGAACTATTCATGAAAGTCCTAGCCATAGCTTCAGTAATAAATTTCAATGGGCAAGTCTTTAGGCTTATAGTATATGGATACAAATGACACAGAAAATTAACCTCAACCATATAGCATCGTTTTAAGTAGGTAGTATATTTCAGAAGTGAAACAGGAGGACGGAAAATATGTGATGATTTATAGATATAGATTGACAATGTTTGTCACTTTCACTCTTGCTGTGTTTTTAAGAAATAATTCTCTCAAAAGTAAGAACGCATTACGGTTTAACTGACATAAAACACGACGTAAGTGCACCAGGGATGAAGGTATACATATATTGTAGACGAGAGACAAAAGAATTGCATGTAATCAGATAAAAGTTGAACACAGAATTTAAAAGTCAGTCAACATAAATGGATAGGTTATCAATGGATACTTTTGTTGAAATAAATACACAAATTTTGATCCGGATATTCAGTTGAGTTTTACATATATTTTAATTTAAAGATTTTTGCTTCAATTGTTTTCATTAAAATAAATAGCTAGTTGCACAAATATATAAACACATGAAGCCAGGAAGAAAATACATATTCTATTTCTGCTAGTTCGGGCTGTTAGCAAAGTGTATATCAATACTTAGTATATGACTGTTTATTTATTTTGAAGCCCACATCTGCATTTCTTGGTGTGGCTAGTGTCTAAACTACATATGAGATGAGAATGTTTACATAATGAAACTTAATTTTTAAATCAAAATTTCAGATTTTGAAAATCTGTATAGTAATGTTTGTACATACATTGTTTATAGTCGACAGTGTTGTTGCAGCTGCCAGAGAAATAGAAAGATTTGTAGGACCTTTCTGACTACATTCAGATTTATTTGGTGACGGCTTTAATAAAGTTTCGTTGGAAGTCTGAAATATTTCCTCACTGCTACCTCCACTAACTCGACAGTGGTGTAAGCGAACAGTTTACATTATTCTAAATATTCTGGGTAATCAACATATGCACACGTTTCAAGTACCTTGTAATTTTTGTTTGGTTTTTAGTTTGTTTGCAACTGACCAATTACAAATACAAGATGGTTAGCGAGCACAGTACACTATAATGCATGCATCGAAGCAGTATCTCAATACATCCAGTTAGGAAAACAAATGGAATTATTTTGTCACACTTGAACAGTTCCCAAGGCACCTCAATCCAATTAGGGTATATACAGAATCTGAGGTGTTGTGGCATGAGTAATATTTAAAATTTTAACCTCGTATTCTACATTTTACTATCAATACATACGAGATGTAGAAGGGTCTATTGTATTTCTAAGGTCTTGAGATTACAGGAAAGGGCATACTATTTAGCGTGCGTGTTACTGACACGTTTGCTAATTTTGTACAAAAATGACTGGATACGATATTTGACTAAAGAGCAGGGTTTGAGTATAGAAACGGGCCTTGGGTACAAAGATTTAAAAGAATATCCTCATCAATCAAAGTATATCACACACACAATAATATATACGACACTTGAATTATCCTGATTACACTAAACTATCAAGCAAAAGGTTCATAAATCATCTATTTAGGTAAAAAACGGATGGCGCTCATTAGTGATCCAACACAATATATATATATATATATATATATGTATATATATATATATATATATATATATATATATATATATATATATATATATATATATATATATATATATATATATATATATATATATATATTCCTCACATCCAATCAAAGCTTATTTCCCTTTGTATGACGATCGGTGGCTGGTTTGATATGCCGATGGCTGGAACATGAACTTGAAATGTGAATGCTAGGTGAAAAGTGGGACAACTGAACTGCAATACAGGATCAGTGCATTAAAAGTTACATACAAGCGTTTCCTCAGGAAAGCCCAACACTGCGCATGGATAGTATGGCACCAAGTGCCAAATTGTTTAGAAAAGCATTTCCCATATTCATAAATTTCAATCCAACAATGATAGCGAAGAGGTTCAAGAGCTACCAAGACATTAACATTCATTGTCTTATACCAAGATGAAGAAACAAATTTCACTCCTGACTGGAACCAGACAGTCACTCATGAAGGGCTACTGGTGGTTTTAAACAGGTCCTGTCCACCTTTGAAAAGCTAACTTCCGGATCCCGATGAGCTCTGACCCTGGCTGTGCAGGCATACCTTTATACCCCAGGGCACGAATTCACACCAAACGACCTAAATCTAAGCACACGACCTCACTGTCATGTCATCTTACACCCATGTGTGATGAACTATCTCTACCAGGCTAACTGCTATATAGCATATGTCAGCCAAGCTTTACTTTACATGCTAAAACTTATCAAGATAATTTTAATGAAACAAATGCTTCCTTAAGGCCAACACCACAGCAAAAAAAAAAAAAAATGATGTGACACTAAGTAATATACACAGATACAATTGATCACAAAGACTATATAATATAGTAGTGAGCGGATAGTAACATGTAAACAACTTACAAAATTGGAAGAAAAAGCTTAACCCCAGCCAAACCTATATACATACATGTATACAGAAGTTCACGTGCACCAGAAATAATTTAGAATCGTTTACTAAACCTCATTTTAAATTCACAAATACATCATGCCTAATGATGGTATCTCCTTGAATTAAACTCATTTTTATAAGAGATACCCTGCTTCCGATCTTTACACTCAGTTACACAATGCAGGAAATTAATATCATAACCCCGCATTCCATGTGCACAGTAATTAATGGAAAAGAGCTCCCCTAATAGTTTTCAAGAAAGGCAGCAGTATTCACGCGTGTTTTAACATTCAAATCAGCAGCTTTTGCTTTTAACATTGGGTCAGTTTCTTAAAAATGAACATCAAAACTTATAACTGGGCCAGATATATGAGCCCAACACCGTTGTAGCCGTTGTCAGTCATACATTTGATGTCTTTAAGGTGGAAGATATGGAGGTAGTGTGTTGTGAGACTGACTAGCAACTTTGGATCAATATTTCCCATTTAATTAACATTGGGTCAGTTTCTCAAGAATGAACATCAACACTTATAACTGAGCCAGATATATGAGCACAAAACCATTGCAGCCGTTGTCAGTCATACATTAGATGCCTTTAACATGAAAGATGTGAAGCTTGTGTGCAGTAAGATTGGCAACTTTGGATCAAAATTACCTTTTTAATTTTTTCACAGATACATATTCTGATTGCTATATATCTATAGATTTTTATCCATAGGGTTTTTTTTGCAGGGTTCGAAGTTTTTGAGATTGCAGAGCATTCTTTCTGACTTTGTAGGAATTTCACATTTTTCACGCAGAAATTTTTTTTTCAAGCTGAAACCAGAAAAAATGGAAAATATATATCTATGTCCAGGATTGAATTAATGGGTGAGTCATGAAATACCATTGATACAAAATGGTAATTTTGTTTATGTTGGTCCTGACAGGTTGTTCATTTTCTTTCTCAAAAGTGTTCCTTAAGTAATGGATGAATTTTAATGTGACCGAGCAAATCATTTGCTTGTGAAGCTAGGCACAGGCTCCATAGGTTGTGCAAAAAACAGTTACGAGGAAAATTGCGTTTAAAGAAACTTTTCCCAATTCTACTGCATTTATGGCTGTGATATGAGCTAGACACAAGTTGCACAAGTTGTGCAAAAAACAGTTCCGACAAAAATTGCATTTAAAGAAACTGTTCCCAATTCTCATGCATTTATGGCTGTAATATGACACATACCCACTTCGTCTATCCTGTGTTTGTATTAATGTATGTAAGAAACTTGGAGCTTGATGTTGTCATTGAGAAAAATATTCTGTAGGTTAAAACTCGACTTTTTTAACTTGGGAACATCAAACGTAACCATACTTGGCCTATTCAGGTGTGGGTTTACATGCAGCTTTCTATGTCTGGGGCCCAGTAGGTGGATTGTACCAATTTATTTTTACATCAGTAGAAAATCGCAAAGGAGTCAGAACGATGGTAGTGATCAGTCTGTACTGCCCATTCTTCTCTCCATGGCTATTGCTTTCCTGTTCCCTATGAATGACCCTAGTCAGTGGCTCACCTGATATCCAGACGTCATGAACTAATGACTGTGCAAACAATGACACAGTTCATTATCCTGCTCATGCAAAGCCCATGTGGTCAGCAATGGAGAACTCTTTAGCAAAAACAAACGTTTTGAGCTCAATTTTATCATACATTTTTTTTTGGTTTCCACATTTGAGTTGGGGCATGTAGTTTAAATATCAAACCTTCTAAAATATTAAAAAGTGACTAGAGGTTATCCAAAGGTGTTGACTTCATATCTTCCACCTTAACAGCATATATACATTACTCTCTTCTGTATTTGACCAGTCAATATACACCAGGAATGCTTAGCACGCATCTGAGCAGTAAGCTTTACACATTTTCCAATCACCATCCTTTACACATTTATTTTTGCATATATAAACTTGTCGTAAGTCTAGCCCCTTAGTCTCAGCCCAATCAAACTATATAGTTTGTAGAAATTTTAGTAACTTTGAACCGTGTGGAAGGGTTTCAACCGAAAACTTGGATAAAATCACAGACTCCAAGCAAAAATTGCACAAACGGAGGCACACGCATAAGTTAAAAACACTAATGGATCAGAATTAAGGGATGCTTAGAGACACTTCAATACAAATACGTATAGCATGCTTGGAAATGCAGTTTTTTTTCTAATATTAATTTGCAAGAAATTTGTCTTTCCGTTTATTGACTTCAGATTATATACGAGGCCGAGCTGTCTCGACAAAACAATAGCTCTACGTTGCACACTTACGTGATCGTGGAATATGCACGTGCTTAGCCCTTTTCCTTGGCCTCGGAAACCCATTATGTAACAATAAAAACGTCCCCAAATTCAAGCGAGCATTTAAAAAAAACCAGGGATATCCATTTTCCAAATATTCGCTTAGTTTATTTAACAATTTCACTGTTACCAGCTTTAAAGGGAAGGGAAGTGAACTTGCTTACTGCATAAACTCTAAAATTATCATACTTTCATTCCAAAATTGATCATTTGAGCCATAAGGTATTTCATCGAGGATTTCTACAGCCAATCATTATGTCCACATACATTTATTTACTTTGGATATCACAATACTTTAGGCAACGCATCAAATATTTAAACAGAATGATGCCAAAAGATAAGATTAAGTATCAAAACAGGCAAGTCTAAAATCTCTAAGATAATTGAAGCCAAACTTTCTAACCATGTCTGGATATTTACAGCACAATTTGTAGAAAAATATGATCAAAAGTACATGTTTGAATCCTCTTAACTCAAGTTTATTGTAAATAAATTTGGTTCATTAGTGACCCGAATGTCCACGTCCAGAAGCACATCTCTGAAACCATCTGAATTATTACCTTCCAACGGGATATTTTTGGGGTAAACTTCTTTTGCCATTTCACTGAAAATTTGTACATTTACACAAGCAATGTCATAGCATATCTTGCTTTGTTTGAAAATTTTGTAGCCATTTGCAAGGCCTTTTTCATCAATTTATACGTATACTGAAGTTCAAGCGAGGTTTATATCAATTTTCAAGTAATGGAGAGCAGTTGCTATCCATCGAAATGCCTTTTACTTGTTGAAAAAAAAATGGTCGGTATTCACCAAATGTATTATCCAAGAAAAAATTGCAGCATCCATTAAAGTTTCAACAGTAAAAGATTGAACTTTACGTTAACTTTAAGTTACTTTTTCAGTATTTATTTTTTGTGTGACCAATATGCTTTCTTTTGTTTATGAATTAAACTTTATGTATGGCTTACCTTTATGTTGAAACATTTTGCTTATTATTTCTGAAAGAGAACTTTTGACTTCATTTATGGTTAGATTTCTGTACAGTGTAGAAACATGAAAACACTTCATAGTTTTGGCCTTTAAGGTGAAATGGCCACCCCCCAGTAAAATTACCGCAATATCCCCTTTCTAGCCAAATACAGCAAAAAGTATTTATATAAACATATGCAAAGTATACATTTTGAAAGGATTATGATCCGCAGACTTGAAGAAACAACCAACATGACCATTTTGTGCTAAGTGTTGTATTAACAACCAAACAACCATTTCTTTTATTTTGAATACCAAAGTTCAATCTGTTTTCACTGGATAACTCTCAACATACGTGGCTAGACATGAGTCCCATAGATTTTTTAACAGGGTGATTGTTTTGGATTTATGGAGAGCTACACCTTAGAAACCCATTATGTCTGGCGGCGGGAACTTTTAAGGCCCCAAAACAAAAAACAAACACAGTGTTAAAAAATCTATGGGATGCTTCGTAGCCACATATGTGGCCAGTAACTCTGTGTAAACAATTTGAAGTTTGAGAAAACCAAGAAGTAGTTATTTCCAAATTTGTATGCCCACGTTACATCCTGTTTGGTTATCAAAGAAATAGTTGTTTATACAACAATATATATCAAAGTGTCATGATTTTAACTTGTTTATTATCTTTAGAGCATGTTATTTCCAAAAGATATTTACTTTGCATATGTTTACATGAATCATTTTACTTTATTTGGCGAGAAAAGGGATAGTAGGCTTATTTTACCAGGGCTTGGCCATTTCACCTGAAATCTTTGATTTTGGCTACAAACTCGGAAGAATCGTTAATTCCCCAAAGCAATTTATTTCACAGTTTCTAGAAATTGCATTACATTATTTCCCAACACAACCCCTGCCATTGCATTACAAGAACCTAAATCCTTCATAAATTCACTGTTTACCATGGAGTAGCACGAAGCTTCAATTTATCTACAAGCTTTCTATAATATAATTTCTCTCCCGGAAAAAGCACTGGGTCACTCGGCAAGCAAGCCTAATGTTCATTTGAGATTTGTCGTCACAACAATAGTAAAAAATCATACAACTATACTTATAAGTAACTACTCCATACACTGTGAAGTCTGGCTGTGGAGAGTCGCAGGATAAAATCCACATTACAATTAAGCTTTTGTCCTAGAATATATAAGCTACTGTCCTAGAATATATTAAGAAAATAAATAATTTGGTCAAACAAAAGGTAACTCCATGAATACAAGGCCACAGGGAATGTCAACCCCTCTGGATACCTACCACCTACCCACCGGACCCTAAAATGTGGCTATGAACTTGTAAACCTGCATTTTTTCGACCAACCGAAAAATAAGCAGGTCCCATGTGAGGTGAAAATTTACTGCCCTGTCATCTCATCGCATATACGCCAAATATATTCTAAGCAGACTCCAACAGAGGAATGGCCGAAGAAGCAATAAAGAGAAGAGACAGTCCTTATTCAGAAGCGACAGTAAAGGTGAAAATTAACGAAGGGTAATATCTGTTATAAAGCTACACCTCAGAGACCAAGTTTTCCAGCTCTGCACATCAAAAAGTCACATATCTACAGAAAAAACATCCACACTAAATACGGCTACACAGTTACGACCCGAACAGAAGGGGCATAAGTAAACAGTCCAAAATATAAAACAAATGCGAGCCCAAACAGGAACCTATGCTCTTACTTCATACGTCATATGTTTTAGTTTAAGAAACAAAATACTTATAATTTCTCATAGTAATGGAAACTCATAGAATATCCGTAACTTTCTTATGTGAATGGTATACTGTTTCAGTGTTGCTTTAGATTCAAATACTCTTCAAATTTCAAGTGTGATGTCGTGCTTAAACATCAAGCTAAGAGAACACTGTTGAGATACATCCAGCTATTACAGGATCTTAAAATGTTTAACAGTATTTGCTAAAGATCCATTATTGTATTTCAGGCTTATATTTATTTTTTCAAATTTCCCGCTGAATGTGTTCTGATGAAAGTGAAACTAAAATTTTTTAATGTTTCTGTATTGATATTGTACAGATAGGCAATACCAGGAATGAACACTCAGAATAAAGAACTGTCATGGTCTACAAATTGTACATAATGATAAATATTATGTTATTCATTTATTAGGCATACCCTATATACTATCACTATAGCAACGGGCATTGATGGCAAAGTTGCAGGGTGAATGAAATTTGCGGCCTTCAAATGACACTTTCTACCTTTTTGCCGGCCACAAGGCTTCGGAAACCAATTTATTTTAACATAATAACGAATAATTGGCTCTGGAAACACTACGAATAAATAATAATAGTTATAATGCTTGTTTTAGTGCCATTGGGATCATTATAAAGCCCTGGGTATTCTTTTTGCTGCCTTCCCGTGGTCATCTGTACCATCTGCTTTGTGTCTGGGGCAACTGGGTACTGCTGGGCCAAAAATCGAATTCCGCAAATGATTCAAATGCCCACAAATAGACATTATTGTTCTATTTCATCTAGTTTGACTATATGATACGCATGCTCCTCATGATGGACGTATGTGTTAGGTTTCGTGAAACATAGATGCCGCCACCAATGGCATCTTATTGTCCACTTTTAGCATGAAACACTCCGGGTCATAGAATTTCTCCAATCGCCGCTGCTACTCTGTGAAACATGGTTCATAGTATAGATTCTGATGATTCTCACATAAAAAACACTCATACAAACGACCGCATGCTCTGTAGCGACCAATTACAGGCGAAACTCTGTATTACGAGTAAAAATCATGAATAAGAAACACCATCTTTTTTAAATGCTATTTATTACTTCTCTACACTTTCCATTCTCTATATTATAAACATGACGTCAAAACGTCAATTCCTTGTTATACTTATGTATCCTATAATTATGTCAAGTATATTAACAATGGGTACCTAATGTTGGTATTTCATCCTTCACATCTTAGACACAAACCTTAGGATTACATTTTAATTTGAATTCTGGCTCTTCATAAAGTATGATTGGTGACATTGCATTTATTCTATTATAATTGTCTGAACGTTTCCATGTCGAAAAATTCAAAGTAAAATTCACAAACGTAATTGAAAACCAAGTGGGCCACAAATGAGCTCTTTCAGTGTTGAGAAAAGTCTCTGAATTATAAAGGTACTAGAGTCATGTTCCTTGTAAAATGACCTGTTATTCAAGTACAAGCATGGCCATTGTTCCAGACAATATAATAGTATGGGTCAAACATATATTTCCTCAGTGTCCTTTGGGTGCAATGAGCCAAAAGTGTACCAAAGAAAGCTGTTGACTCAGTCCAAAACGTGACAATGGAAGAGCTACCCTGTCTAAAAAAATCCCCTAAACCTTATGTCATTTATATGGCATCTAATTCTTTCCTGATATTTCAAGATCAAAAGAAATCAAGTATATTGATCCCATTTAAGCTGATGGGGGGGGGGGGGGGGGGGACTAATGGCAAATTTTGAGTAAAAAAATGTTCTGAGTCAGATAAATTTTCATTTTTCATTTTGGTTTATTCTATTGCATAAAATTGGTATATTATAAGATTGATTATCATGAGAAATATGGGGTATGAATAAAACTGGCCCCAACCATTTTCTGTAAACTAGGGACTTTTGCTTGTATCACCTTAACCCACTCTACGTGCTTGGTATTTCCATCTACATAAAGTTTCTGGTAAAGTAGAACTACAACTCTATTGGTTTTGGGGTCGACTTAAGGGTTAAAAACGTCACATTACGACTTTATCACAACGTTATTGTTCGCATCTATATACCTGTAAAGTTGGACATAGTAATGTACTTTGGTATTCTGACATTCATACAAGAAACTTTGAACATCTATTGCCCAGTACAGAAACACGTGCTCTCATTTATGCAATCAAATAGCATTAGCAATGGAACAGTGCTATTCCAGGATTGCGAAATCAACAATGGAATACCGTTCTCTTGGGAAGTGAAATGTAATAAGGAAAAGTAAAAAAAAAAAAAAAAAAATTAAATCATTCGAGAATGTCCATTTGAACAAACCTGATAGATATTCACGTATTGCAATTCCCATCGACGTCAATGCTAATCCAAAGGAAAAGATGCATTAAACGTCAAGTACACGCATTGAAGATTTTGTTAATCAGGATTCCAGAGCTTCATCACCAAGTGAACAACTCTTTTAAACCTTACTACCAATGATGTCTTTAATTTTACGCCATTTCTAGATTTTTCCAGAGGCTTTATGCAGAGGACTGTTGCCATGGTCATAACTATTCATACCAAAGCCAACATTGATGCTATGAAATTATATTGTTTTTCTTGATTACTGAGGTGTTCCCATCTAGTTGCAAAATAATTGTGGAAATTACGTGTGATGACAGAGAGGACTACCCCTTTGCTGTCTTGTATAGCATGTATTTGGCTATGTTACACTTACGCAATCAATAGCCTCGAAGTATTGAGCATTGTGTAGCATTATTTTACGTACTTTAACTGCCTTAGAGCAAACTCGCCACTAAAAAAAGTGTTTGAGTTTAGAGCTGGAACATTGCATATACATTCGGGAGCTCATCCCTCATAGTCTTGTCTAGTAAACTGAAGTCAAGTGTCACTTGAAAGTGGTAGTCTGAGAAATATATTGGATATAATTGTGTTAGATGCTATGTTTGTACTGGATACATTTTGCGCTACAGTATACTCCATGTTGATGCACTAGAAAAAGGAAGCTGTATATTTACAGGAAAATGTGTCTTTTCTCACAATTCATCCACCCCCCCCCCCCCATTAGATGGTTGGGATCTCATTAGGTCAGAGATGTGTGCTACTTCAACTGGTTCTATTTATGGCTCTCATATAAAACTGGCCTTTGTATTGAAATACAGCAACAAACAACATTTTGATCTGCCAAGGTATTAGGTACACTATCTCCATAAAATTATTCGTTGCATAAACCTTTGGCAACAGTATTCCAGTTCAGTGACAACACAGGTTACTTTATACTATCAGTGCACAATAGTCTGGGAACTATTCTTTCAACTTTACCCAGACACAGTAGTCCCTGTATTTGTACACTCTATCATCACTTTTTTAAAATGTTAACATACAATTCCGCCACAAAAGCTAATCTTGCTTCAAAGAGCTGAAAACACTGAAAGAATTTAGTTTGAAGTATAGAACAGTACCCACAATTTAAAACAACTGCCGTGTAAGACCACCTGGCATTTGTGATCATATTTCTGTGACCAGCCCTTATTTTTTGTCATTGTACCTGTAATTTAAGACCACCTACCGCATGTTACCACTTTGGGCTGACAATAAGGTTGGTCTTAAAGGTATTTGTGTACTAGTAAATTTTAACTGCAATCAGTTGATCAGCTTAAAAGTTTCGATTGTGAAAATTGGGCCTTAGCCTACTGCTGGCATTTTTACTTGTGGATAGCACTGAGTAAGTCAATATTCTATGCCCTGGTGATGTAGGTGTCAGACTTATAATATAATTTACCAAATTTCTTGTGAAAAATTAGATAGACTTTTCATTAATGACAGCCTTGATCATATGGCAAAATAGGTCTAAACATACACCTTGATCCCACCCTTCTGTCAAATCTGAGGAATCATAGGCTAGCAGTGTTGAGTCACAACATCACAAAATATGCATGAACATGCTGGTTCACAGGATAGCATATTTGTTTTAGCAAAATATTCTGGGCATTTCGTCACATGTTGACTGGATGTTTTTAAGGATAAGATATGCCATGTAAAGACTAAAATTGTCTTTTTGATGCCTTGTTACAAAAATTGACCCTCACTCATCTTGGAACTCACATTGCCCATGCCAACTGATAGCATTTTGGGCAAAGTTTGCCAAAAGGCATAGGGCGATTACAGCACGTGAAAAGGAAACTGTTTTTTAGAGACCACTTCTGCTAGCAGGGAAAAAAGTGGTCAAACAAGGCAGGTGGTCTCATCACAGTGGTCTCTCAAACTAGTTTATATATACATATGTGCATCTGTATATGTATACACACACACACACACACACACACACACACACACATATATACAGTCAGGCCGCGTTTATCTGGCACCATCTGTTTTTGGTCATTTTGCCGGATTAGCAAGGCTGCCAGATTAACAAATCACAGTATAATTACCAGGATATATAACGAATAAGAGACCAAATTTGCACCTAACAATGAGTAAATAAAAACTTAATCACATACACGTATTACCGATCATATGAAACTTTAAAAACGAAACATGCAAATTATAGGGAAAAAAACTTTATTCAGTGTGTTCATATCCATAATTATGTACAATTAATGTTACGTTCAAAATTACTGGAGCGAGCAGGCATAAATGTCCCAACCCTAATGTATATCTCACACACGTATTTGGACATATTTTGCCTTTAATAGCTTATTTTGGCACAAAGAAATCCGAAATCTTTTATTTGTTTACTGCCCTCACTTTTCATATCTTTTAACTGTTCTTCTCTGCGCCGAACTTTTGCTACGTCGTCACCATAAAATCCCCCATTGGATTCTGGCCATTGCAATGAAATTTAACCATTTTAGGTGGGAACAATTAAATCTTATCAACTCGGAACTTGTTTGGAACACATCAGGTGATTGTTGATTTTGCAGTACGGCGCAATGAGGTATGTTATTGCAAGGTATATGCTCCATTGAATATCAAGTGACGGATTAAAGAGGCAAATTAAATTGAAAAAAGCCCTTTTGTTCTGCAATTAACATGCCGGTGACGAAATTCAAGGATGCCGGATTATCATGCAGTAAATCAATGGGGGAAATCCGTTCACAGCTCATTGCTGCCGAATTTCAAGGGTGCCGAATTATCAAGTGACGGTTAAAGGCGGCCTGACTGCATTTATAATGTGTAACACTGCTGTCCAAAATACTCCAGATATGGGGCACATTATTCTCAATTCTGTTGTTTAGCGAATGGAGTGGAACATATACAAGAGTCATGCCAGTCTTTACGGGTGCATTATACACGTGTGATCACTGTAAATAATATTAATTATTATTGTCTTAAAGAAAATACAGACAGAACCTGAACACATACACTCAAACATTCATGTATCTACGCATAACTTATAAGAAGAGAAAACTTTTCTGACATCAGCCTTTTTTTTTTACATTCCAAAGGAAGAAATATGATAGGGGAAATCATTAAACAAGTCAACAACATGAAATGATGTGGCAGACACCAGTCATATAAAACCTAGTTTCAGATTTTAATAATACAATTTTGTTATTCTACTGTTTTATCCTGTTTAATTTTGTATACACATTTTTGCCAACACATATTATTGCTGATCCATTCAAATGAAAGGTGACATATATGGCCTGTAAAACTCTGCAGCTTTATAATGTTAAACTATAAGAACACTGAAGTGAAACTTGTTAAAGATTTTTTAATGTCCACAAAGCAAGCCACATTGCCTGTAAACGCTCTACCCCCCCCTCCAACTATTTAAAAACATTCAGAAGTTACATGTACAGTGAAACCTGCTGTTTAAGACCCCCTCCCCCATGCTACTTATACACCTGTATTCTCTTGTCCCACAAGTATGAGTGAGATATTAGGCCCATAGAAAGTTTAGCATGCTAATGTACACACAAATATCCATTTAAGCAATCATAATTATGAATTTATATGAGGCCAGTTCACAGGCATTTTGATGGATGCATTCATCAAAATATGAGGATTATATTTTATAGGGTGAAAGCCCATTTTAGGTGTAGAAGTTCACTTAATTGATTTCTTCTCTGTGGATTAATATAATGATTATTGGGGTCATCAGCAGCGATTGTGACCAAGCGGTGATGGACGCACAATAGCAAATCTACAGAAGTAAATTTGATTCCCTAAATTGCATGCCTATAATATGCATGCACAAGTTGCCAGCAGGTGAGCTATGTAAGTGGTACAATGTGTCATGGCTCTGCATGCTGTGTAGCGTATACCCAATATGGTCTTTTATCAAAGCCTACTTAGCTAGGTAGGCCTACCTGACTAATTACATATTTCACATTAGTATTAGCTCCCTATAAGCTACAAAGTCCTAGCTTTTTCATAAACGCGTGCACTTGTCCTTCCTGTCCCGATTTTAAGAAATTAGTCCAAACACTGATTAAAACGAGTTCGGTTGCCTGGAAGGTCGTATTTGTGTGGAATAGCTGGTGTGTTTATATTTGACAGACTAGGTGATATCAGGGGAAGGGCCTTGGTTGAACTTGTATATGCCTCAAAATTCTCAAACAGATCTAGCCTGTAGTTGAATAGTGTAAATACTGACGAAACCTGTTCGTGTTAGTTCTTTAAGAAACTGTTCTGTTTAACAGTTAATCTTGATGAAAGGTCAGGCCCATGTTGCCTGGCAATGCTCGAGGATTCTGCTGCACCCTTTCACTGTGTTTTTAGTTCATACATTTGTACAAGCTCGTAATCATTTGAGGAAATAATTCTTCTCTATTATAAAAGCAGTTTGCTGGTAAAAAACTTATATCGAATGTAATGATACTCTAGAGTACAAAGATTTGATGCCGCTCACCCCACAGGTACCACGCACCATTAGTGACAAGATTTTGCATACACTCTTTTACCTCCTGCAGTGGAGAGCAACTTGGCGATCACAGCTCTATGGCCCAGGCGAGATATGCTGATGCAGAAAGCTCAAGTTGTGTCTTTCCATCTAGTTTTAGACTGGGTCACTACCTTCCTTTGCAATTCGATTACAAAGAAAACTTGTGACGTTAGGCATTTCAGCTTTTCTAACATTGTTGAAAACTGTTGTCCACTTATATGATTATATGTTTTCATGACAGTCATTATTTCTATGTTGTTAATATGACACCTTTTCCTCTTTAGATGTTCAAAGAATAATATATTGCTCGATGGCAATTCAAGTCTCGTTATTGTGTCTCATAATGTTCATGTTCATAGAGATTTTCATAATTTCAATGCTTTTCGACTTGCACTGATTTTCGATACAATATTGACACGTTATGGTCTCACTACTATTGTATGTGTGTTGTTTTGCCCATTTGATTTGAAAGATGAAGGTGTCAGACTATTTATTCTACTTTACAGTATATTCTGCACGTCAGTTTGGGAAGGGGGAGAGTAACTGTTTAAATGAATTTAGTTTTGCATCTGATAACAGAAGATAAAGATTCTTCATTGTCGAATTTAAAACAGATGCAATTTGCTCATCAGGAGAACGTATTATTGCCGAAATGGATTTTAATATATGTTGTAAAAGAACATGAAAATTAGTTGTTTGACAGAGGAAAACAATAACATTTGTGGCCAATATGCTTTTGTTTGTGACTGACTACGTGCTTATGATACTGTAAACACACAACGAGGAGAGTGTATAGTTATGAAAGTTAATTGCACATTGTCAAGTACTAAGTAATCCACTCTTCCCTGTCAAAAGGGTTGACTTCATCTTTTGGTTTCATCCTGGATAAAAGGTCTGACCTGACATTTTTCTTTCCATTTAGCACTAAACTCTGCTAGCAACATGGCCCATCTTTGCATTTTGGTGTTTCTCATTTCTTTGGCGAATAAAAATGTGAGAGGTTCATAGTCACTGTGCCCTGTGAACTCTGCCCCCATAAATATAGTTGGAGTTTTGAGACACTGTAAACTACTGCATAGGCTTTTTTTTTAATAGTAGCCCACTTCAATTCTGGTTTCTGAAAATTGATGTGAAATGTACTGTATGACTCTCTCTACTCCATTTTCACCATCCTGTAAAAGGATTTTACCTACAGCATGGCCACAAGCATCTGTATATAGCTTGTATGGCTTATTTACCTGTGGGCATGTCATAACTTCTTTTGATTCTAACAGATCTTTCAGCTTTAAAAATCTTTGTTCTTGTTCCTCACCTCATGTAAATGGTTCATTTTTTGTGTTAAATGATACAAAAGTGCAGCAATTTCGACATATTTTGGAACTGTTTTTGAATAATAATTACACATTCCTAAATATGATCTTACTCCTTTCAAAGTAGTGGGTGCATCCATTTTAACAATGTTGTCCACTTTTTCTGGATTGTTACAGATTCTTTTTTCATTTATAATGTAACCAAAAAGTTGACTTCTGTTTTGGCAAAAGAACACTTGGATGGCTTTGCCTTGAGTCGAGCATTTTGTTATGTTTAGAGTACCTCTCCCAAATCTTTTCCATTGGTATCCTTAACTTTACTATCGATAACAATATCATCTATGTTCACAAATACACACTTTCCTTTTAATCCTGATAAGGATTTGTTCATGATTATTTGAAATCTTGGCTAACACAAAAGGCATTCTGAGAAATTCATACAATCCCTTATGACAAATAAAAGCTCTTGTAGAATATCTAGAGTACGGTTTGGATATGGTAATGACACTGTCTAATTTGGAAGAAACCAGAATTTTCCAGGAACCGCTCTTTAAATACAGGGTAGTATAACCCCTAGCACCATCTACCTTATCAAATATTACTTGAATCAGTAGTAGAGAATAACCATCCTTCTTTGTTATATCATTCAACTTTCTGTAGTCTGTACAAAGTCTGGTTGAACTACCGGTTTTAGCCCCAAAGTTAGTGGTGAGCTCCATGAGCTATAACTTGGTTGAATAATTCCATCCATCAACATCTTGTCCACTTCCCCCTCTATGATTTTTATAAGGTGTCCTATAAGTCCTCTGCCTTATAGGAAAATGTCCTTGTGTGTTTTTTCCACAGAGTCCAGTTCACAAAGTCCATGTGGATCGTTTTTTTTTACCGAATAAATCACTGTATTTTCCTAATACTTTGTCAATAGATGAAATGTCTGGTACACCTATCTGGTTTTACTGCAGTTGAATACCTATTTACGCTCTCATTTACAATATTGATGCCATATCTCCTATGTGAATATAATGACAAATCTTACCTAAACTATGTCAATGTCCTCTTTGGATAGTTCACAATACCCTGTCCTTTTTCCAAAAGATCGTGACCCAATATCATGTCAGCAGAAATATCTTTTACTATTATAACATTGGCAACAGTAGCATTGTCAGTTTTGATTTCAGTATGACCCTAAATATTTAATCTTCTTCGGGGAACACTTACAATATATGAACATTGGCTTAAAAGTTTGGACTGTTCTGTAGATGGACTCAACCTATTGAAAAGTCTTTGGTGTAGCAAGGTAACACTTGCTCCAGTATCTAGGAGTGCATCACACCTTACTCCAGATAGAGTATGTGAAAGGTTCCACCTATCCTGTTGCAGCTTCCAGTGTAAAGACTTATGATTGGTTGTCGGTCTCGGCATTGTTGTTCTTGGTGTGCATCAGCCTATTTCTTCCTACAGTCTGCAACTTTCTGTCCCACTTTATCACAGTAGAAACACTTTCCTTTGTATTGAGCTTCTGGGTGGTACTATCTGTCGCAGTGTGTTCGGACAGACAGAATAGCTGTCCAGGTCCAATCGTGCAAATACACAATAAGGAGGACCTTGATCGCTTCTTTGACCCCTGAATCGTGTGAATAATGAAATGTCTTGTCAGTCAACATTCAACAAACAGTATCACTTTCCTGCCATGATCTTGCTTCATTATTCTCAATTGCAATTTTGTTGCGCGGCTGGTCTTAATTATGCTACACGTCATTTTTGGGGGGTTAAGTTTTGTGGCATTTCATTCTACAGCATACATTTGCAGAGTGTACATATTTCAAATGTTGATTACATAACCTGAAAAATCTACCTGAACTGTACAGAACCTTACTATGTCATAGGTTTGTAATGCAGACAAACACAAAACTTTTCTCTCTATTTTGACAAACCTGCCAGTTTGACTTAATCTGTAAGTTTGTATTTAGTGCGGTGTTGTTTTGCACATGCATTGCTACACACATGTTTGTAAGCGATTTATTCCACATTCTTGTTTCTGACCCCTGAGCTTCCCCTTTGTTCAATATATATATATATTTTTTTTTTCCAGCTCCGGACAAATGATTGCATTTGATGGTACGATACAAGTGTGTCTGGCGTTATTCACTTTTGAATTCTACCTAGTGCAGTACTACAATTCAAATATTCACTGTTATAACTAGCCCCAGAGAATTTACGAGGCACAGTACCATACACATGCTGACCAATAAGTTAGGTACAATTTATAACGGAAATAAATTCTCTACTACACTGAGATCAGAGCATGGTTAGGCAGAATATATGTGCCTCACGATACACACTATTACATATAATTGAATCTCACCTGGCACGTATCATTTGAAATTCTCATTGTTCTTTTTTCCTGGTGCATTACTGATTTGTGTGTTATCGGTATATGAATTCTTGTTACTCTTTATGGAATCTGGTATTGTTGTAAAAATGAATATCATAATTTCCAGTTAAATCTAATTATTGTATAAAATGAACTCCGCCTTTCATAAGTCTCTACTTTTTTTGAAGAATTTTGTATTTCATCTTTTTGTATCCATGTTCATGTTCATGTTCCCGGAAAGTACTCAATTATTCTTACTACAGAAAGCAAAAATCAAATACGTGTCCAACAGTAAAATAATCCAGTACTTATGCAGGAATTTGTTCCTTAGAGATAATCGATGGGTTGTAATTATGCTCAGTACCGGGCAGCTATTGGTATTTTCAACTTGCGAAGAGACATATGTAAGATAAAAGTTTGTTTGTCTTTAAGTGATGATTTGAAGGTGCCCCTGTGCGCCATCTTTTTAATTTCTTTATTGTTCATGTTAAATGCTTTCCAATGCTTACGTCACATTTGCATATCTGTAACTAAGCACCTCCTGACTGCATCTGATGTCCATCCAAATCCTGGACCATCTGATACAAAAAACTTAAATTAGGGCATGCCAACATTAGAAGTATTAAAACTGATGGAAAGTTAGACGATCTTCAATTATTAATGCAAAATGAGGATATTGATATCTTGGGGATATCCGAAACATGGCTTGATAGTAGTTTTCCTAACGATCTTCTCTCACCAGACGGCTACCAACCCCCTCTTCGGAAAGACAGGGCATCGGGTGCAGGTGACGGTGTCATGCTGTATGATCGGGATTCACTTCCTTTTACTCATTGCAAGGAGTATGAACATGACATTGTTGAAAGTTTATGGATAAAAGTTCCAACGCGACGAGGCAGTATCCTTATCGCCACTTATTAACGTCCGCCAGGCCAAACAGCAGAGTGCCGTGATCATTTTTTACACACTCTTTCCATTTTGATTTCTCTTGCACTAGAATGCAACCCTTTTGCCCTTATTAAACTTGGTGACTTTAACGATAGATGTAGAGACTGGGAGTCTGATCATACTGACAGCGAGCTGGGTACAAAACTCTTTAATATCATCTCCCCAAATTATCTTTTCCAACTTATCAATGAACCCACTAGATCTACTGAATGCACTGAAAGTCTATTAGATTTACTGATTACTGACTCTCCCGGTCTTATCATCAACTGCGGAACGTTACCCCCAGTCTCTTCATCCTACCATTCTGTAATATACTTTACCCTTACTTTAACTGTAATGCGCAATCGTCCATTTAAACGCACCTTATGGGACTTCAAAAATGCAAATTTCGAAGGTCTAAATTCTTCACTGCTGTATGCTCCGTGGGATACTGGCTTTAGTGTTTCTGACAGCATGGATGATATTGCAACCTATTGGACTGATCTGCTCCTCAGCTTTACCAAAGATTTTATTCCAAGCAAAGAAATCTTTTTGAGACCAAAAGACAAATCCCGGATGGATTCGTTTATTAAAAGAATGAGGAGAAAACGGGATCGTGCTTGGAGGCGCTACAAACGAACTAAATACGATGTCCATTATCAAATCTATAAGAAATTTCGTAACATAACTGCAAACGCTAATAAATCTGCTATCCAGTCTGATTTCTCAAAACTGAGAGATGAGCCAGATAACAAAAATTTAAACCCCCAAAATGGTGGAAGCTGACCAAATCCATACTGGGTTGCAAGATCTATCAAAATATACCGCCTATAATTGAAAATGATAATGTTATATCAAATAATATAGAGAAAGCCGAAATTTTTAATGAGTACTTCGCCACTCAGAGCAAGCTTGAAGCTGATGATACCTTTACTCTACCTACTTTCGAATATCGTACTAATGAGAGGCTCAAAACGTTTATATTCACTAAAGAAGAGGTTTAAAAAAGTTGTCCTATCCCTCAAAACAAGCTCTGCAACTGGTCCCGATAACATTGGTAATTTCCTTTTAAAAAATGTGGCAACTGGTATCAGCTACCCACTGCTTAAGCTATTCAATCTTTCAAGGCAGTCATCTTCATTTCCCGACTGTTGGAAAAGTCAAATTTATGTCCAGTTTTCAAAAAGTCCGACCGACAAAGCAAACTAACTACCGACCAATTTCCTTGCTATGCAATGTGTTCAAAGTATTAGAGCGTCTCGTGTTTAATAAATTTTATGAATATTTAGTTAGTCAAGGCCTATTAACGTCCAAAAACTCAGGATTCAAACAAAATGACTCGACTATAAATCAGCTAATAAGCATACTGCACAATATTTATAACGGTTTAGAAAACCACAACGAATCTCGAATAGTTGTTCTAGATATCTCCAAGGCCTTTGACCGCGTTTGGCACAAAGGACTATTGTTCAAACTACGTCAATTGGGTTTTGAAGCATCATTGGTACCTTGGGTACGTAGCTATCTCTAAAATCGTCGGCAACGAGTGGTCATCCAGGGCCACTGCTCACAATGGCTCCCTGTGGAAGCCGGAGTTCCCCAAGGATCTATTCTTGGACCCCTTTTATTTCTTGTATTTGTAAATGACATTGTATATAACATATCATGTGATATAAGATTGTTTGGCGACGATACTGGCATCATTGAGACTGTTGAAAATCTCACCATCTCAGCAAACCGCATGAACGGTGAATTGAGAAAAGTTGACCAGTGGGGTCATCTTTGGCACGTATTATTTTATGCATTGAAATCTCTTTCTCTAATAATTTCGACAAAACGCGACAAATATGAGCATCCTCCAACAAGTCACACCAGAAACAACCAGCCATACTCAACTGGGGATAACTCTATCTGCAAATTTAATGTGGAATGTACATATTGAGAGAATTATAGATAAAGCCAGTAAACGTCTTGCTGTCTTGAAGAGACTGAAATTTAAACTATCTAAAAATACCTTATGCAAACTATATCTCACTATGGTGCATCCAATACTTGAATATGGGTGAGTACTTTTTGATAATTGCAGCAAAAGACTCTCGGACCTTCTTGAGTCCGTGCAATAATAAGCGGCCAGAATATGCACGGGCGCCCACCGCCACACCTCGCTTGACCGTCTACTCTCTGAATTAGGGTGGCAAACTCTAGCAGACCGGCGTAAATATTTCAAACTAGTTGCTTTCTTCAAAATGTACCACGGATTGTGTCCCGAATATTTTTAAAGTATAGTACCCTTAAAACCAGCGGATACCAGTGGTCGTAGTCTTAGAACACCGCAGTATTTGAGACAGGTCAAATTTCGTACAAAACTGTTTGGTGATTCATTCTTGCCTTCAGTAATTAAATCGTGGAACGACGTACCGGACGACATACGTATCTCTATTTCTCTATCAAAATTCAAATTAACCCTCAAACAAATTTTGTCCGCCACTGATAATGTCCCCCCATACTATGCTCATGGTGACCGTTTTGCCAATATTTGCCAAACCCGGCTACGTCTACGTCACTCAGGTCTACACGCACATCTCTTCACAATAAACGTTATAGCCTCTCCATCGTGTGATTATGGTCATCCCGTCGAAGATATTATTCATTTCTTTCTCTTTTGTCCACTACATGCTGCTCCCCACCTCCGTTTAAACCTATTGAAGGAAATTAGAGATATTGTCGCACCAGGGGCTCACTCAAGCTTAATGGTCCATGTAGCCAGTGAACCCTTCGTGGAAATTCTGTTATATGGCAACACAGACTTTACACTTAAAGTTAACCAACAAATTTTTTCAGGTGTACAAAAATTCATAATTAATACTCGAAGGTTTCACTTTTAAGGTCTGGTGTGTCATATGTTGCTGAAACTAATTTGAATCGTTAATAGATGGGTTATTTGTACATTTTATGTGAGGTATAAACTTGACGATGTATGCTTTCTTATGATATATAGGACTGTAATGCTTTCCGTTTAACATGTATCTTTCATTGTGCTTGTCCTGTGCGTCTTGTACATAGACCATGTGTTGCGTTGTATATCTGGAGAGCCTCCAGATTAGTAATTTTGTACTAGGCAATCCAGGTAAAATAAATATGTTTATAATAATAAAATGCATGATATAACTAAATATGTCAGAAAAATAAATCAAATACTAAAGTAAATGAGCTTGTTTCCGTTAAAATTTGTGTCATTATATTGAATAGGTTGGATGTTTGAGTGTCATTATGATGAGGTTTCACTGCATAAGGATATACTGACAGATCCCAGATTTAGACATAGCACACACAAGAAACCTTTTGACCAGAATTGAGCCATAATACAAAAAGCAATGTGCTTCATAATTTGAAAGTCCGCAAGGATGAACTTATATAAAGGGGGTGCCCCAAATTAGTCACAAGGAAAACAATACATTGAGTCCTGATGTGAAACAGAAAAATAAAGTATATAAAACACACAACATAAAATCTTATTACAAATGAAACAATGGGATGTGTTAAGCATACCATGGTCTTTAAATTTGGAAGAGT